>JACAXG010000464.1:0-89743 GCA_018881555.1 Amblyornis subalaris | reverse complement strand
TCTTTTCTTTTCTTCTCTTTTCTTTTCTTCTCTTCTCTTCTCTTTTATTTTCTTCTCTTCTCTTCTCTTTTCTTTTTTCTTTTCTTCTCTTCTCTTTTCTTCTCTTCTCTTTTCTCTTTTCTTTTCTTCTCTTTTCTTCTCTTTTCTTTTCTTCTCTTTTCTTCTCTTCTCTTCTTTTATTTTCTTCTCTTCTCTTTTCTTTTTTCTTTTCTTCTCTTCTCTTCTCTTCTCTTCTCTTCTCTTCTCTTCTCTTCTCTTCTTTTCTCTTTTCTCTTTTCTCTTTTCTTTTCTTTTCTTTTCTTTTCTTTTCTTTTCTTTTCTTTTCTTTTCTTTTCTTTTCTTTTCTTTTCTTTTCGGAATGTCAAACATCCCTGCATTGAAGATAAGGAAAACAGTTTGAGAACAGAAAAACTGCAAGCAGCAAATTGACTTTCCTTTATAAAAACCTACCGACACAAGATGGAACTGCGTAAAAAACAATGAAACTTAAAATGTCACCATAATGCTATCATTTTCAGTTTGTTAATGTCTGTAATTTGTTTGGGTTTTCATTGCAAGCATCTTACTGGGAGATCAAACATTAGTTAAAATATTCTACATATTCCTAAGTTTGATTTTTGTCTAATTTGATTTGTCTTTTTTACTGGAAAAAAATGGTGTGGCAAAAAATCTTATGAATGTATAATTTGTCTCAACCAATTTTATCCTGGGAGTTGGTATAAGAATTAATACATATTTGTAATCATACAAATATGTACTAGCCTTCTCAGTCCTGTTTGGAAGGCTTCAAAATTATTATAATTTGGCTAAATTTCTGGAACAGAACACAAGCAAATGTTATTCCTCTTCCCAAACCAGGAGGAATAACCATAAACTGCAAATAAGACATGAATAAAATACAGGAAAGCCTTCTACCAACTCCCAAACCAACAAAAATATTTCTGTTGAATTTCCTACCATGAATCCTAAAAGATGTACACTAATCGGTATAATGACTAGAACACATTCTGCAATACACATGCTTCTTAGCTGTGAGTGCAGAATGGGACAATTTAGTCAAGAGAAAAACACACATCCTCAACAAACCTATTCGCATTTCTTCCAGAATGCAAAGTTAATCAATTATACTAGGTGGAACAGGGAATCCTCTTGAAACTCGGCTGATTGCCACATGTTAATATGCATATCTGATGAGGATACCCATCTATAGGATTTAAAAATCAATACCCGATGTGTAATTTTATGACTAATTTCAAAATATTTTAGGCCAATGTTTAAAAAATACAATGTTATAAAATCCCTCACACCCACTACCCATTAAAAAACATTGATTCTTAGAATTCATGGGGTGGAGACACAACTAATGAAAATTGAGTTAATAATTGCAATTGGATTTAACAAAAAATACTGACAAATCTGAAAAATGATCTCTCTTGGCTGAATCAAAAAAATTGGTTTTCAGGAATAAACTTGAGTTTGGGTTTTCATTGGACTAGGTTGTTTAGCAATGATATCCCTTTTGATCTTCTGTCTTGTCCTTTTCAACATAATCAGAGCCATAAAAGGAACACAAAAACAAGTTATGGTTAACTTAGCTTTGAATTCAAGAGGGGGAGATGTGGGGTTGCACAAGAAGACACTAAAGCTATCGCAGTCAGCTCCTAGTCACCCCCCCCTGTGAAGCTATCACCTGCTGAAAAGACCCTGGAGACATCCCCCATTGTGAAGACATCTGCTGTTATCAGGAGTGCTTATCACTCAAAGGCCTTAGGGCAGAAAAAATATTCTCCTAACCTGGCTCTGATAGGAAAGCTAACAGGCAGATTTACAGGATTCCCGGAATTGGCTTTTGAAGTTTTGCTGAACATAGCATGTTTTACTGTATAAGTATCATCCTAGTTCTGTGAAATATAGATTCACTTGCTCTCAGCCTGTCTCTCTCGCATTTCATATGCTACACAGCTCTTTGAGCTGAAAGACAGAGACAGGCAGCAGAATGAATCCCCCATAATCCAAGGAGGAAATGGTTAGCGACCTGCTACACCACTGAGACCCGCACAAGTCTATGGGGTTGGATGGGATCCACTCGAGGGTACTGAGGGAGCTGGCAGAAGTGCTCACCAAGCCACTTCCAATCATTTATCAGCAGTCCTGGCTCACTGGGGAAGTCCTAGATGACTGGAGGTTGGCCAGTGTGATGCTTATCTACAAGAAGGGTCAGAAGGAGGATCTGGGGAACTACAGGCCTGTCACCCTGACCTCGGTGTCCGGGAAGGTTAGGTCACAGATTTTCTTGAGGGCCATCACATGACACATACAGGACAATCAGGGGATCAGGCCAAGACACCATGGTCCTGCTTCACCAACCTGATCTCCTTTTATTACAACATGACCTGCTTAGTGGATGAGGGAAAGGCTGTGGATGTGTCTACCTGGACGTCAGTAAAGCCTTTGATACTGTTATGGGTTCAAATAATGAATTTATTTTTTTTTTTGCCCCATCTAGAAGGGAGACCTTTGGCGGCAGGGAGAGGTTGCCCGGGAACTAATGGGCGATACTTAAGGACAAAAGAAGTTGCCTGCCCAACCCACATGCCACGATAATTTCCCCAGTTAGAGAAAAAAGAGCTGGGAGTGTTTGCCAGGAGATTGTTCCCCAGAGGCTGCAGCTTATCATCGCAAGAGGTGAAAAGACTTTTGAGACTTTAGCGAGGGGGGGGTGGAGGCTGGGCTCGGTCTCTTCTCCGCTCGGCATTTGGTGAGCACAGTCGTGTTTCCAGCGAGTGCCAGTTTCGCTCCAAGAACGCTGCTGCACTGTGACGTCTCTATGGGGGTCCGGCTGCAGCGCAGGGTACAGCGTTACGCTGTAGCTGTTGCTGCCTAGAGCTGCTTGCCTCTGCCGTTCTCTGCCGCTAGCCCAGGTTTTCTGCTGCACATGGGTCGGCGCCGGAGTCTACTCGTCTCAGCTGTTCCTGCCTTCTGCTGGCCACTTGGTGGGTGATACCGAGGTCCATCGCTCCCCAGTCAACCCTGCCTGCCTGCTGGCGGTGCTTGCTGCCCGCTGCTGAGGTTGGTGCTGAGACGGGCTGCTGCCCCGTGAGTTTGCACCGGGAACAATCTCCCCTCTCCCTCTCCCTCTCGCCCGAGCCACCATTGCCACGTGAAGAGGTCGCCGCGCTCACGCCACAGCACACCCTGCAGCCGCAGGGGAGTCACCACAGCCTCTCTGCCTCAACAGGGAATCGCCCAACAAGTGTGAAAAGACTTTTATTGGGTTTGTCTGTTCTCTTATTGTTGCCGTTTATATGTCTTGTTAGACATATATAGATATATTTATCCTAGTAAAGAACTGTTATTTTTTCCCCACATCTCTGCCTGAGAGCCCTGTAATTTCAAGGGTATAGTAATTTGGAGGGAGGGAGGTCATCCTCTCTATCCCAGGAAGGTTTCCTGCCTTCCTTGGCAGACACCTGTCTTTCAAACCAGGTCAGATACTGTCTCCCATGGCATTCTCCTGGAGAAGCTGGCAGCCCTTGGCTCTGACAGGCATATTTTTCACTGTCTAATTGCGTCACGATCCGCTAATACAAGCGGGAGTCGTGATGGTTCAATCACCGATCTCAGAATGCAAAAGACACAAAGAGGATTTCAATTTTAATCAAACAATGCACTTTTATTGAGTGCCAACAACATGATTATGCGATAGAGGAGAGAGAGAGATATAAAGAAACAAAGTAGAGAGAGAGAGGGGTGGGGGAATAGTTACCAACAGATGAGGCGAAGTCCTCGTGGTCCTGCCAATAGACTTGCCGGCGTCCGTGGGGAGATCTCGTTTGGGTTAACTTAGAAAGTCCCTTTATAGTCTTTTTCGAAAGCAGGGGGGCAACTGGTCAGGAGGTGAGGAAATCTATAACTATTGTTGTGAGGGCCCGTTGTATGGAAGCAGGTGTACAGGACAGGTCATTCCTTCTCGCTTCAGTGCAGTCCTTCCCACCTAGGCAGCAAGAACGGTGCCACCGTGACCTGTACTAATTTCCTCAGGAATGCATACCAGTTCTCAGCGGGTGCACCCACAGGCAACACTTGGCAAACATCCCACCTCAGCCAGGCCAGGACTCCTGTGCAAAAGTCCTCCTCTCCTTTTGGGGTTTTTAAGGTTTTCAGTCTTCGTCCTAGTCGACGATCATGAGGCAGATGAGGGATTTTCGGACCGTCTCTTACAAGTTGCCAGGCCCAGAGAGTGGTGATGAATGGAGTTACATCCAGTTGATGGCTGGTCACGAGTGGGGTTCCCCAAGGCTCACTATTGGTGCCAGTCCTATTTACTGTCTTTAGTGATGACCTGGTACAGGGGACCGAGTGCACTCTCAGTCAGTTTGCAGACGACATGAATTTGGATGGGAGTGTTGATCTGCTGGAGGGCAGGAAGGCTCTGCAGAGGGATATGGACAGGCTGGATTGATGAGCCGAGGCCAACGGTATGAGATTAAATAAGATGAAGTGCCAGGTCCTGCATTTCAGTCACAACCCCATGCAGTGCTACAGGCTGGGGGCAGATTGACTGGAAAGCTGCCCAGTGGAAAAGGACCTGGGGGTTCTTTTCAACAGCAGGCTGAACATGAGCCAGCAGTGTGCCCAGGTGGCCAAGAAGGCCAATGGCATCCTGGCTTCCATCAGAAATAGTGTGACCAGCAGAACTAAGGAAGTGATTGTCCCCCTGTACTTGGCACTGGTGAGGCTGCATCTCAAGTATTATGTTCTGTTTGGGGCCCCTCACTACAAGAAAAACATTGAGGTGCTGGAGTGTGTCCAAATGAAGTGAAGGAACCTGCTGAAGGGTTTAGAAGTCAAGTCTTATGAGGGGCAGCTGAGGGAGCTGGGGTTGTTTAGTCTGGAGAAAAGGAGGCTCGAGAGACCTTATCTCTCTCTAGAATGACCTGAAAGGAGGTTGTAGTGAAGTGGGGGTTGGTCTCTTCTCCCAGGCAACTAGCGAAAGGACAAGAGGACATAGTCCTAAATTGTTTCAGGGGAGGTTCAGGTGGGAATGCTCAGTACCTCCCCCAGGGCAGGGAGTTTCACAATGGAATGATGTAATACTGTGAGTGTGGAAGTCTTAGATGGCCTAAATTGTTGCAGCTACCTATTCTGCTAGTGTCACTGAGTCCATTATACCCCATTACCAGAGATGACCCCTCAGGATGGGTGTGACTGTGCCGATGCTTCCCCGGAGGGAGTTATCACAGCTGAATCATTTGTGAAGAAAAAGAAACACTACCCTGCCTCTTCTTCCTTATCTCATTTAACACCCAGCTTATAGCCTGAGGTGTGGGTGTGCACTGGGCAGCTACTGCAAACGATCCATCATTAACAGTTCATCAGAATTGACGTAGAGGGGAGTAGAATACAGAGTTTGGTTACACCCACATAGTGCTAAACTGGCACCCTACTCCTGCCACCAGGACACCATCCCTGGAGGTGTTAAAAAAACATGGTCTAGTTGACAAGGTGGTGATCGGTCAAAGGTTGGACTTGATCTTGGAGGTCTTTTCCAACCTAAATGATTCCATGACTCTGTGATTTTGTATGTACATTCTATATCAATCTATGTCAATCGCTGAGATACGAGCCCTTACAAATGGGGAGTAAGACACATCATCTCTGAATTGCTGGAACTCCTGGGTAGGTTTATTGGACAGTTCCCCAGCTGAGATGAGGGAGGAAGAGGTATTGCCTTCAAATTCCTAAAGTTGGTGAACCACTTCATTCACTGTTGTAGGCTGTCTTAAGACAAATAACGGGGTGGGGGGTCCAAAATGAGTTACAGAATCACAGAATCAACTAGGTTGGAAAAGACCTTAGAGATCATCAAGTCCAACCTATGACCTAACACCACCTTTTTAACTAAACCATGGCACTAAGTGCCACATCCAGTCTTCTTTTAAACACCTCCAGGGACGGTGACTCTACCATCTCCCTGAGCAGGCCATTCCAATGCCCAACCACTCTTTCTGTAAAGCATTTTTTTCTGATGTCCAGCCTAAACTTCCCCTGGCGAAGCTTAAGACTGTGTCCTCTCATCCTGTTGCTGGTTACCTGGGAGAAGAGACCGACCCCCACCTGTCTACAACTTCCTTTCAGGTAGTTGTAGAGTGATAAGGTCTCCCCTGAGCCTCCTCTTCTCCAGGCTAAACAAGCCCAGCTCCCTCAGATGCTCTTCATAGGGCTTATGTTCTAGACCCCTCACCAGCCTTGTTGCCCTTCTCTGGACATGTTCGAGCATCTCAACATTCTTTCTAAATTGAGGGGCCCAGAAGTGGACACAGTACTCAAGGTGCGGCCTCACCAGTGCCGAGTACAGGGGAAGAATGACTTCCCTGGTCCTGCTGGCCACACTATTTCTGATTGTGCTGATTAGACCCGGTGTGAAACAAATCTGATTGGTTAAAACAGATGATAGACAGTTGCATAAGCCACTTGATTTCAGAACATGCCTCTGTGGAAAGAATGTTATAAAAAACCATCCAGGAAGTAACTACTCACTTGTTCCCTGCCGCACCCACGGGTGGCAGAGGCCCCCCCCGGGCCCCGGGGCTCATGGTCTGGGGGGCCCGGTGGGGGGGCCCTGGCCTCACCCCCACCAGTCCCATTCCATCTAGCCCCAGGAGAGGGCTAGTCTGTTCCATCTGACCTACGGCGGAGACCGAACCAGCCCATCTCAGCTGCAGCCCGGACACTGCTTAAGGAGAGAGAGAAACTGCTTCCCCCCTGCTTTGGATGTAGAAGTGGTGAGATCGAAGCATGATTAGTGGCAATAAATCTGCTGTGAGCCATCATCAGCTAATTACGGCCATAAATCTGCTGTGAGCCGCCAGGACGAACGGCCTGGGGGGGGGAAGGGGGAAGGGGGAAGAGGTAACTCTCCCTTCGCCAATACTAACCAGACGCAGCATGGCCAAGAGGGAGAGAGAAAGCAGGCAGTATTATCCTGATGTGAACCCCCTAAATACTTCTGTAGGCATTTTCTGCAAATATTAACCTCTTGTCTAAGCCAGAGAGAAAGGAAAGCAGGTCACGTGAAGAAGCTAAATATGGCTGCCAGCATATGCCAAGGAAGGAGACAGAAGTGGCAAGAAATACCAGAGGAGGAGCCACCTTTACCAGCATCGGGATTTCACCTTTCTGTGAGCTGTGTGATCTGGAATAGTGCCAAACTGAGTTTCTCTGTAATTCACAAAATATGAGACATGGAGGAATTTGAAATTCACAGCCTAAGATAAGAACATTTTATGTTGTGAGCAGATGAAGTTTGCAGCCTTGGGAGACTATGAGTAAAAGCAGGAGACTGTACTACTGGTGCCTTTGGGCTGGGATGACTTATTCTTAAATGCTTAACTCCATCAGACTTTTCTTGTGACCCACAAACTGCCGAGAGTATTGTGGGAGAGAGGATACACCACTGCAAAACCTGGGCGGGCTGTGGTGTTTTCCTGAAGGTTTGGGATCACACTGAAGACACTCTGTAGGGAGCTATCTTCCGTGGGATGGATCCCACTACATGACAGAAAGAACTCTTTATCCCATAGTGGCAATAAGAACACTTAATCAAAAGATCAGAATCTCATGTTTATTTTCTTTGCATGATCAGTAAGGAAGATTGGGATGTATTGGGAGGAGAATGATATTTGTACATTATGCCTTAATATTTTTATTATTTTTTTATTCTTTCTATTCTTAGTAGTAGTTAGTGAATAAAATTATTTAATCATTTTTCAAGCTTGCAGCCTGTTTTTTCCGTCTCACATCCTCTGAAGAATATAGCATGGAGGTCTGGGGTCTGCCCTCAGGCTAACCGTTGACACTCATACAGGCCAGGATGCCATTGGCCTTCTTGGCCACCTGGGCACACTGCTGTCTCATGTTCAGTTGATTGTCAACTAGTGTCCCCAGGTCCCTTTCTGCTTGGCTGCTGTCCAGCGACTCACTCTCCAGCCTGTAGCGCTGCAGAGGATTGTTGTGGCCAAAGTGCAGGACCTGGCATTTGGACTTGTTAAACCTCATATTGTTGGACTTGGCCCATCTATCCAGCCTGTCCAGGTCCCTCTGCAGAGCCGTCCTACCCTCCAACAGATTGACACATGCTCCCAGCTTGGTGTCATCTGCAAATTTGTTGATGGTGGACTCAATCCCCTCATGGAGATCATCAGTAAGGATATTAAACAGGATTGTGCCCAACACTGATCCCTGGGGGACACCACTAGTGACTGGCTGCCAAGTGGATGTGGCACCATTCACCACCACTCTCTGGGCCCGGCCATTGTCCTGGTTTGAAAGACAGGTGTCTGTCAAGGAAGGTGGGAAACCTTCCTTGAATACAGGATGACCCCCCTCCCTCCTCCAAATTACTATACCTTTAAAATTACGGGGCTCTCAGGCAAAGATGTGGTAAAAAGAATAACAGTTCTTTACTAGGGTTATATATCTATATATATATAACAAGACAGATAAACGGCAACAATAAGAGAGCAGACAAACCCCATAACAGTCCGTTCTCTGTCGTTGGGCAGTTCTCTGTTGAGGCAGAGAGGCTGTGGTGACTCCCCCGCAGCTGCAGGGGGCGCTGTGGCGTGAGCGCAGCGACCTCTTCACGTGGCAATGGCGGCTCCAGCGAGTGGGAGAGGGAGAGGGGAGATCGCTCCCAGTGCCAACCCAGGGGGCAGCAGCCCTTCTCACCACCAACCTCGGCAGTGGGCAGCAAGCAGCGATGGACCTCGGTATCACCCACCGAGGGGCCAGCAGAAGGCAGAGACAGCAGAGACAAGTAGACCCCGGTGCCGACCCACGTGGAGAGAAATCCCAGGCTGGTGGAAGAGACGGTAGAGGCGAGCAGCTCCGGGCTGCGACCGGTTACACCAGGACCCTCGTGGAGACATCACAGTGTATCCATGCTCTGGAGGGAGATGTCTCAGTGTAGCGGTTTTCCCGGAGCAAAACCGGCACTCCACTGCAGACACGACTGTTCTCTCTGAACGCGGAGCCCAGAAAAAAGCAGCAAGCCCAGTCTCCACCCCCCTCTCACCAAATTCTCGAAAAGTCCCCCTTCACCTCTCACGATGATAGGATCTAGCCTCTGGGGAAACAACCCCCTTGCCAGCATTTCTAGCTCTTGTTTCTTTAATTGGGGAAATTGTCCTGGCATCTGGGTTGGGCAAGCGATTCCTTTTGTCCTTAAGTATCATCCATTCTGGGTGATCAGTGTGGAATGCGGTTGGACAGACAAATTTCTTTGTTCTTAAGTATCGCTCATTAGTTCCTGGCCAGCCCCTCCCCACCTACACAGCCTCCCTGCTACATGGGGGAAAGAAAAGAAATTTTCATTTGTCGAACCCCTAACAGCCATCCAGCCAGTTCTTAACCCAGCAAAGAGTGCACCTGTCCAAGCCTTGGGCTGCCAGCTTTTCCACGAGTGTGCTTTGGGAGACAGTGTCAAAGGCTTTGCTGAAGTCCGGATAGACAACATCCACAGCCTTCTCCGCATCCATCAGGTGGGTCACCTGGTCATAAAAGGAGATCAGGTTGGTCAGGCAGGACCTGCCCCTCCTAAATCCATGCTGGCTTGGTCTGATCCCTTGGCCATCCTGTAGGTGCTGTGTGATCACACTCAAGATGTTCTGTTCCATAATCTTGCCTGGCACCGAGGTCAGGCTGACAGGCCTGTAGTTTCCCATATCCTCCTTCCAGCCCTCCTTGTGGATGGGCATCACACTGGCCAGCTTCCAGTCATCTGGGACCTCCCCAGTGAGCCGGGACTGATGATAAATGATGGAGAGTTGCTTTGCAAGCTCATCTGCCAGTTCCCTCATCACCCTAGGATGGATCCCCTCTGGTCCCATAGACTCGTGAGCATCTAAGTGGCTCAGCAGGTCTCTAACTGCTTCCTACTGGATTATAGGGGGGCTATTCTGCTCCCTGACCCCATCTACCAGCTGAGGAGGCCAGCTGTCCTGAGAACGACCTGTCTTACTGTCGCAAAGAAGGCAAAGAAGGTGTTAAGTACCTCAGCCTTTTCCTCATCTTTAGTTACTAAATTCCCTCCCACATCCAATAAAGAATGGAGGTTGTTCTTGCCCCTCCTTTTGCCATTAATGTATTTATAAAAATACTTTTTATTATCATACACAGAAGTGGCCAGATTGAGTTCTAATTGGGCTTTTGCCTCTCTATTTTTTTTTTCTGACATGACCTAGTAACATCCTTAAACATTTCCTGAGTTACCTGCCCCTCTTTCCAAAGGTGATACACCCTCTTTTTTTCCCTTAGTTCCTTCAAAAGCTCCTTGCCCATCCAGGCCAGTTGTCCTCCCCGTCGGCTCGTCTTTCGGCACATAGGCACAGTCTGCTTGTGTGCCTTCAAGATTTCTTTCTCGAAGCACATCTATCCTTCCTGGATCCCTTTAAGGGCTGTTTCCCGAGGTACTCTCCAAATCAGTCTCTTGAATAGGCTGAAGTCTGCCCTCCGGAAGTCCAGTGTGTAAGTTTTGTTGATGCCCCTCCTTGTTTCACCGAATATTGAGAAGGCTATTATTTCATGGTCACTGTGCCCCAGACAACCTCCGACCATCACATCTCCCACCAGCCCTTTTCTGTTTGCAAACAGCAGGTCTAGCAGAGCCTCACCCTGGTAGGCTTGCTCACCAGCTGTGACAGGAAGCTGTCCTCCATACACTCCAAGAACCTCCTAGACTGCCTGTTTTCTGCTGCGTTGAGTTCCCAGCAGATATCTGGCAGGTTAAATCTCCTACAAGAACAAGGGCTGGCGATCTTGAAACATCCTCCAGTTGCTTATAAAATAATTCATTGTGGTGGTTTAACCTTTTGTGGAATTCTGATTGGTTAAAACAGCTGATGGATAACTAGTTAAACCACTGATGTGGCTTAGAAACGCCTCTGCTGTGACATATTTAAGAAAGCATCCAGGAAGTGTGCTTTCTCTTTTCCCCCTGCCTCTCCTGCCAGAGGGAACTGCCCTGGGACCAGGCCGTTGGCCCGGGCCTGGCAGGGGCCGGTCCTGTTCCATCTAGCCGTGGTGGGGTCGAGCCCCGTTCCATCTAGCTGCGGCCAAGCTGGCACGGCAGCTGCGGAAGCCCAGACCGCCGAGGGAGAAAGGACTGCCCCTGGAGCCGGCCGCGGTGAGAACAAAGGTGGCATGGCGGCGGAGGCAGTCCCTCCCCTTTTGCTCATCACGATGCAGCTATAGCTGATGCTAGCCAGAGAAACAACGTATGGCTGATGAGAAAGAGAAGGCGAGTATTATCCTCAGTGTGGATTTCATAGAATTCTCCTGTAGGCATTTCTGCAGATATTAACTTCTCTTTCAAGTCAGAGAGAAAGGGAAGTAAGTCACGTGAGGGGAAGAAACATGGCGACCAACAACTCAAGTGAGGAGAAGGAGGAAATAACAGATGAGACACCATCTTACCATCGGGGCTGACTCCTTTCTGTAAGCCATGGTGAGACTGTAATAGAACCAAACTATTTTTCTCTGTAATTCATTAAGAAGCATGGGGGGATGTTGAAATTCACACAGCCTGAGAATAAGAACACTTTACACTATGAGCAGATGATGATAAGGCTTTTGGAGACATAGAAGGAGAGGGAGAGACTTTAAGGCTGGAATGACTCGTCCTTAAAAGCCTAACCCCAGTGGACTTTTCTTGTGACCCACGGACCGCGAGTGTTTTGTGGGAGAGAGAGATTCACCACTGCAGAATCTGGGCAGGCTGTGGTGTTTTGTGAAGGTTTGGAACCACGCTGAAGACACTCTGCAGGGAGCTATCTTCCATGGGATGGATCCCTCGGCACAGCAGAAAGAGGTCTTTCCCATAAATGGCAACAAGGACTCTTAATTATTAGTGACCAAAATCCCATGTTTTATTTTCCCTTTGTGCGATCGATGAGAAAGGTTGGGAGGTATTGGGAAAGAGAGGGAGTGCCTGGAGATTTGCCTTAATTTTCATTATTCTTTTCATTATTAATTCTGTTAGTAATTGTAATAAAATCTTTTTACTATTTTAAGCTTTTTGAACCTGTTCTGCCATTGTAGTTCTTTCATTTTCCTCAAAAATCCTTAGTTCTCTTTATGAAATTATATTTTGTGGTTTGGTGCTTGGTCAGTGCCCAAACGACCACATTCATCCACTTCTTCATCCTGGTTGGGTGGTCTATAACAGACTCCCACCGGGATGTTGGCCTTATTGGCCTTCCCCCTGATTCTTATCCATAGGCACTTGACCTTATCATCAATAATCTCAAGTTCTATGGCATTGAGAGCCTCCCTAATATACAGAGCCACCCCTCCACCTCTTCTCCCTTGCCTGTCCCTTCTGAAGAGCTTGTAGCCATCCATTGCAGCGCTCCAGACATGAGTCATCCCACCACATTTCCATGATGACAACTACGGCATAGCTTTCCTGCTGTACCATGGCTTCCAGCTCCTCTTGTTTGTTGCCCATGCTGTGTGCATTAGTGTACATGCACTTCAGCTGGGCTGCTGACTTTACCGCTGACTCTGGCTTACCACCCTTGGGCTCACCTCTGGAGAGCCTGGTTGTATCCCCTTCCCCCTTCAAACCTAGTTTAATGCCCTCTAAATCAGCCTTGCCAACTCATGGGCTAGAATCCTTTTGCCCTTGTTAGATAGATGGAGCCCATCTGACTCTAGCAGGCCAGCTGCTGTAAAAGTTGCCCCATGATCAAAAAAACCAAAATTCCACTGATGGCACCAGCCCTTAAGCCAGTTATTGATAATGTGAATTCTCCTGTTCCTTTCATCATTCATCCCTGCTACTGAAGTGACTGAGCAGAACACCACCTATGCTCCTGCCCCATCAACCAATCGACCCAGAGCCTTGAAGTCCTCTTTAGTTTCCCTAGCGCCCTTCTTTTCAACATCATCACTGCCACCCTGGACAAACAGCAGTGGGTAATAATCAGAGGGCTGAATTAGATCAGGGAATCTCCTGGTGATATCCCGTACCTGGGCCCCAGGGAGGCAGCAGACTTCCCTGTGGGATGGGTCCAGTTGACATACAGGGTCCTCTGTTCCCCTCAGAAGGGAGTCACCTACTATGATTACCCTTCTTTTCTTTTTAATACTAGAGGCTGTGATCCATCTGACAGACAAAGTGTAATTGGGAGACTCTTCAGACAGATTATTTTCTTCAGTGTCATCTGCCTGACCCTCTGGATCCAGGGCCTCATACCTATTTTGAAGCGGCACCTGAGAAGGTGATGGGGGTCAGGAGGGAATTTTATTACCTCCCCGAGTAGGGACCTGTTTCCATTCCCCCCCATCCACTAGGCCTTCTTCTTCTGCATGATAATAAGAGGCACGGGGCTCCTCTGAATCCTGGTGGGCTTGTCTCAGGGATGGAAGGGTGAAACTCCACCAGTCTATTTCCCTTTCACTTTCCCTAATACTCCTTAGTCTGGTCCAATTGCTCCTGAACCAACTCATGAAGGGCTACTAGTTTATCTTTAGGCAGGGACCACTGATTCTCCCAGATGGGTCTGTCCACCAGCCACCGTATAGGAGACGTAGGACACTCTGCGCCCTTCACCACAGTGGTCCCCATTAAAAATCCATCCCAATGCGCACCCCCCACGCAGCCAGAACATCCCTCCCCCAGAGATTAAGAACAGTTTCAGTAACATGAGGCCTAACCACGGCCGTCTGTCCCTCTGAGTTTGTTATCACCACAGGCTTCTGGCTCACGTAGCAGCGCTTCGTTCCTCCCAATCCCGTGACAGGCGTCCCCACCGGATCCAATGGCCACTGCGCAGGCCAAGCGGCAAGGGAGAGAATTGTGACGTCTGCACTGCTGTCAAGGAGCCCGCAGAGGCGGGTCTCTGGCGGTGTGGCATCAGGGATGGACAGAGTGCACCACATCTCAGGACGTTGTTCGGTCATGACAGCAGTCCAATGAACTTGAGGCGGCCCAGTGGAACCAAAGCAGCCATCTCCTCGTGACCTCGACTCTGTCCTGCGAACAGAAGACTTAAAAGGGACAAGTTGAGCAATCCGAGTCTTTTCAGGAATTGTGACCAGGAGGGTGGGTGTGGAAACCATGGCATAAATTTGTCCGGTGTAATCCGCATCAACGAGTCCCAGATGCACAATGATACCCTGAATGGTGGTGCTAGACCTCCCCATGAGGAGAGCACTCATGCCATCACCCAAGGGACCAAAGGCATCCAAGGGGACTTTGTGCACTGCGCAAGAGTCTAAGACGACTGTTGCTGCTGTGCAGACATCCACACCTGCTGAGCCACTGGTGCTGGCTGCGAGCTGGCCAAGCAGACCTCCATCGGCTCCGGGGTTTGGAGAGATACTTGTGTCTGAGCATGTCTCCCCCGCGTGCTCCACCCCCCATTTAAAGCCGAGCCCGAGGAAAGCTGACCATTAACAGAAACTGCCGCCTTGCAGACATTTGCACCATGGTTCAACTTTCCACACCGAGCACAGAAAAACAAGACCGCCGTGCCTTTCCGCACCTTTCCTCCCGGCTTCCTGCCGGCCTGAGCACTCCCCTGCTTCTGCCGCCCGCCCTGCGGCCCTGTCCAGACCGGCCGCGGGGCAGCAGCCACGGCAGCCACCTTACAACCGGCGGTGCCCACCTGGGCACAGGCCTCAGCCATTTGACATAAAGAAGGATCACCAGGAAGTGCTCAAATAAGCTTCTTACACTCAGCATTGCAATGAGTCTTGGCAAGGTGCTTAAGCAATAGCGTCCTTGCATTGTGATCCTCCACCTGCCTCTCCATAGAGGCAGTTAGCCTCCCTGCAAACCGCAAGAAGGATTCACCATCCTTCTGTGCAACATCCACAAACTCCTCCGCAGGAGCAGCCATCTCAATGGTTTGAATCAACGCTGCCATGCCTACCTCTCGGCACTGATCGACCACAATACAGCCCAGGGCAGCCTGCCTGCGAGCGTCAGCAAAATTGCCTGTACCCAGCAGCACGTCAATCCCAATCCCACGTCTGGGATCCTGCTGGTCCAACACAGCATTCTGCACTAGTGTCCTAGTTGCTAACTGATGCCATTTCGATTCAAAGATGTCATATTCCACAGGCTGAAAGAGAACACGAGCCGGAGTCCGGATATCATAAGGTACTAGTAGAGAAGCATTAAAAACTCTAAGCAGCTGCATCACCTCACTAGACCCCAGACCATATCTTCCAGCCTTCTCCCGGAGGTCCATCAGAGCCTTCCACGATAAAACCTGATGGGTGTTTTGATTGTCATCGAGAATAACAGGGAAAGCCTGGAGACTTTCCGGTGAAACCGCAGCACCTGCTGTGTCCCGTCCCATGGTGTCCACAGGGACTTCAGCCGTAGCAGGGCTAAGGGGCCTATCGCCACAAGCCATGGGGGCGACGTGACTTAGCACGATCACCCGCTTCCTCAACTTTTGCTTTCACATCCCCCCAGAATTTCGCAGGACCCTGGGGATGAACCGTGACCTTACACGGCGGAAGAGTCCACAAGGCAGCCGAAGGGGACCCGCCAGCCCGAGATCTGAGATCCCGGGGAGGCACCGGCCCCCCAGCCGCGTCACCGCCTGTGCCAAAAATAAACAGCCCGGGACCTACCCCCGCTGCAGCTTCGGCAACTGTGAAATGCCGCGGGGGCGAAGCCGTGCCAGGCAGCACCTGGCTCCCCCCAGCCCCAGCAGAGCCCGCGGCGTCCGGGACCCCAGCGGCACTCACCGCTGCAGACGCAGGGCGGAGCGGAGCCTGCCCGGACTCCCCCCACCCCTGCGCGGGGAAGGGCGGGTCCCGGACGGCTGTGGCGCGCTGCCGCACCACAGGCAAAGACCCGGATGGTGACGGGCCAGGCTGCTCAAGCCGTGCGGGGGGGAACCACCGAGATCAAACCCAGAAGTGTCCTGCCGGTAGCGCGGAGCCCGAGCGCAGAGACTGCCTGCCCCGGGGGGGTCGCGTGCTCTCTCTGGCACTCAGAGCTTCTGCCAAATCCAGCAGATCTCCGGTTACTAAGACCTCACGCCCCCCGGGGCAGGGCTTGGCATGAACTGGCGTGTCAATCTCTGCCGAAGCCGACCAATCAGCTGCCGCCTCGTTAGCAGAGGGCGGGTCAAATTGCACGCCTGCTGCCCCGGGGGGGAACTTGGTGGAAACACCACAATTCGGACACTCTACAGTTAAACTTGCACAGGCCAACGACCCTGCCACTTCTCCCAGCGCCGGGAAGGCGCAGGGAAAAGGGTAGTCTTTGCCGCTCCGCCGCCCCTGCAGCGCGGGGTGGAACGAAGCCGGCGCCGCCGAGATCCCGGGGCCCGGGGGGCAGAGTTGGCGCCGCCAGCCCCCCGGGGCTTTCTGAGGCCAATTCGTCCCCGCATGCCTGCCAATCATCCCAGATCGGCTGGCTAGCGAGCTGAGCGCTCTCTGGGGGGGCCCATCCCCCACATCAGCGACCTGAGGTGGGAGGGGGGGCTCTGGCGCTATCTGAAACCCTAGCTCCTGCTCCTCTTCCACCTCAGCCAGCTCGGAGAGTGCTCCCGGCTGGCCGAGCGAGTCCACGGGAGTGGCTGTTCCCAACAGACTGCTGCGGCCTTGAATAACAGAATTCACGCGTCTCCAGGAGATCAACAACTTTGCCACATTTAGACTAAACTCCACAGCTAGCATATCAATCAGAGCATCTCCTATCTGTGCCCAAGTTGCCTTAGAAAAAACATCCCCAGACTCCTGGAGGAAACCCCATTGTTTCCTCCAGAAATACACATTTTCCAACTCCGTTCTGGAAATCAAGACTCCCTTTCTCTCCAACACTCTCTCTAAAACCTCTAACGCCAAGGTATCGCCTGAGGAATGCTTAATAACCACCATTTTAAAACCCTAGCTGCCAGGGAAAATTCCCTACCTGACAAAACGAGCCTGCACTTCCACGTTGGGGCGCCAGATGTCTCACTTGGACACGAAAAGAACAACGCAGACTCAGCTCTGTCAAGACAGGAAGCAAGAAGGGGCCACATGACCCCGAGTTTGTTTATTTATATGTTCTTAGAAACCACCGTGGATTGGAGGGTGAGGTTACCACCCCTCAATCACACTGGTCAAAGGAAAAATCCATCAAACATCTCTGCCTAGGAGAATAGAATGCAAACAATAAAGGACGGTTAGCAAAACAGGGCTATGTTTACAGAAAGTGCGTGAGAACTCTGTTACAGAAATGAAAAACATCGAAGAACTGCAAAACTCAGGGCGACACCAAACCACAGCTGAAATGCAAAGAGTAGATTTCTTTCATTACCTTGCTAACAATGCCGGGTGGCAGACACACGGGGACACAGGCTTTGTTAAGCTTAGTTCATCGTAGTGGGCAGCGGGGGGGGGAGGGGGGCGGAGGCACTGCCTACCCTAGTATATGAAAGGGCTTCGCTGTGCAGTTTATCACAAGGCTGTGCTTTTATGATCTCTCTCCCAGCAGGAGGCTCAAGCATGTCTGTGAGTGTGTTATCTCTACACATCAATTCTACTTCTCAAAACAGGCAGAGGATGAACAATACTAGGCATAATAAAAGGAGTTTTCCCAAACCAACATTCTTAGCATTCACAGCTGCAAGGTCACTTTGATTGAAAACTATTCCCTCCTTTTCCCTCTTTGCCAAATCTTTCAGTTTTAACCCTTTACTCCCAACAAGTATTAAAAAATATTAAACAGCTTACATAAGGATGAACAATGACCATGGGAGCCTGCATTATAAAACCATTCATATCAATCTTGGGCAGGCAGAGGGAGGTGTATTCCCTCATCATCCACAGAAGAGAGCTCCCCCAGCATAACAAGGCCATCAGTGTAAGGGCAAAGCACAGAGCCATTGTTTGTATTAACATGTTCCCAAACTCAGTAAAATAGAGAAGCGGTGTAGCCAACAAACTCCGTGTCCCGCACAGGATCTTGCTACTTGATAATGACTATTAGTATATGTCTTGGAGTCATTTATTATGATAGACTATTCCATGATCCTCTGCATACGCCCAAAAATTTTTATTGTTTCTCTCTCTTCCCCCTCCTCCCTTCCTGGCTTGGGAGTATGGTGATACTTTGTGAGCCCTGTCCATGATCCTGGTGGAGGCAGGGCCGGGAATTGCTCTCCCTCTCTTCCGGTTCGGGGGGCCAGGAAGTTACTCCCTCTCTTCCAGTTCCGGGATCAGAGCACGGTGGCTGTGTCTGACAAGAGCCGAGACTGGAGCCACCCCTGCTGGACCCCTTACCTGCTGTGCAGTGCCATGGCTGCTCCTGTGCTGAGCCGAGACTGGAGCTGCTCCCCACCAGACCCCTGCCCCACAGTGTGGTTCCCATGGCACTGGGCAGCATAGTTTCTCTGCGTGGCTGATGTGGTTTTTGGCCCAGGCAAAAAACTTTTCCTTTCCCTGGACTGGAGAAGCTGGAGTAGCATCCTTTGACTGCCGGGAGCTGAACTGAATGGGCTGCTGCTCTGAGATGGGTGGGAGCGGGATCGCTGGGAGTGGAGCAGCTCTGCCCCACCCCAGAAGCCCTGGGGAGCCAAGGCAGGGAGAGAAAGCACACCAAAAGACTCCAGCCCAGCTGTTTTTGCCTGCCATGACTGCCGTCGGAGAAAAAGTTGACACCAGGTAGCCACTGGAATTTTTCTCTGCTGCTGGACTGCTTCATGGGGGGGGGCCTGCTGCCCTCCGTGTGGAAAGTCGGCACCATTTTTGGACCATGTGTTGGGAAAGGGGTATTCTTCCTGCACTGCCCCCACTCTCTGGACACTTTTTGGGTTTTTGTTTCTCTGTGTGTGTGTGTGGGTTCTGACGGTTTAGTGCTTAACAGTTAATCTTTTTCCCTGCCTTGCGGGTGGGCACTCTTAGTTAATAAACCATTTTTTTTTTCACTTTCATCTATTAGTATTCATTCCCTATTGGTGGAAAGGGGATTTTTGGAACCCTTTTAGAGAGAAGGACTCGGTCCAGAGAGTTTTCTCTTAAATTTGTCTCAAAACCGAGACACTATAGCATGCAGTATATGTATATATAACTGCCTTTGTCTCACCCTACATCGGGTGCCAAAAAGGACTGTGGTGGGTTGACTTTGGCTGGATGCCAGGTGCCCACCAAGGTGCAACTGGTCAAGGGAGAGAAAATAAGATGGAAAATGACCTGTAGGTTCAGATAAGGCAGTTTACTAAAGCAAAAGCAAAAGTTTGTGGGTGCACAAGCAAAGAGAAAAAGAGTAGGTTATTTTCTACTTCCCATCAGCAAGTGATGTCCGGCCACTTCCCTGGAAGTAGGGCTTCAGAGTGCGGAGCAGTTACTCTGGAAGGCAAATACTGTAAACAACAAATGCCCCCCCTTCCTCCTCCTTTCCTTAGCTTTTATATCTGAGCTGACATCATAAGGTATGGAATATCCCTTTGGTCAGTTTGGGTCAGCTAACCTAGTTGTGTCCCCTCCCAGGATCTTGCCCACCCCCAGCCTCTTGATGGGGGGTTGAATGTTAGATAGACAGTGCTGATGCTGTGCCAGCACTGCTCAGCAGTAGCCAAAACACTGGCGTGTTATCAACACCTTTAGCTCCCAATGCAAAGGCTGCTATGGGAAAATGGACTCCATCACAGCCAGACCCAATGCACAGTGTCACTTCAGTGCCTGGTAAAATTATGGAGAAGATTATTCCGGGAAATATTGAAAAACACCTGAAGGACAATGCAGTCATCAGTCACAGCCAGAATGGCTTCATGAGGGGAAAGTCTTGTTTGTCAAACCTAATTTCCTTTTATGATGAGATAACTCACCTAGTGGATCAAGGGAAGCCAGTTGATAAACATGTTATGCGATGGGTGAGCAACTGGCTTACAAGTTAGGCACAAAGGGTTATAGTGAATTGGAAGATATCAGACTGGTGACTAGTCACTAGTGGGGTTCCACAGGGCTCCATCTTAGGCCCAGTTCTCTTCAACATCTTCATAAACGACTTGGCCACAGGACTCAAAGCTCTACTAAGTAAGTTTGCAGATGATACAAAATTGGTAGGAGCTGTTGACTCCCTCGGAGGCCCTGCAGAGAGACCTAGACAAATTAGAGGACTGGGCAATCACCAACCATGTGGAGTTTAATAAAGACAGGTGCTGAATTCTGCACCTGGGACGGGGCAACCCTGGATGTACAGACAGACTGGGGAATGAGATGCTGGAGAGCAGCATCGCAGAGAAGGACCTGGGGGTCCTGGTCGAGGACAAGTTGAATATGAGTCAAGAGTGCCCTGGCAGCCAGGAGGGCCAACTGTGTCATGGGGTGCATCAGGCACAGCATCGCCAGCCGGTCGAGGGAGATGATTGTCCCGCTCTACTCTGCACAGGTGTGGCCTCACCTGGAGTACTGGGTGCAGTTTTGGGTGCCACAAAATAAGGAGGATATAAAGCTATTAGAGAGCATCCAAAGGAGAGATACAAAGATGGTTAAGGGCCTCGAGGGGAGGCCATATGAGGAGTGGTTGAGGTCACTTGGTCTGTTCAGCCTGGAGGAGGAGAGACTGAGGGGAGACCTCGTCACGGTCTTCAACTTCCTCATGAGAGGAAGAGGAGGGGCAAACACTGATCTCTTGTCTCTGATGCCCAGTGACAGTGATGCCTAAAGATTTTTAGCTTCTTATGTATTCTTCATGTATTTGTAGCTTTGTAGACTGTTAATACATAGTTATAACTTCTAGTACTTTTCCAGCTCCTATTCCAACAGCTAACAAACATTGATACATTCTTGAAATTTTGTTTAGTCTCTCCTGTTAGTTTAGCAAGGACACTGGATTTTGCACCATGTATCATAGACATAATAAAAGGTAAACTTAGAAGATCGAGAAGGGGGGCTCCAATGGGGCAGAATTCTGGGAGAAATTACCTAACCAACTGCTCTTTTAATTGGACAATATTTGCTAGATATACTAATTACTGGATCTTATAAAATTGTACCAAGCTAATTCTGGGTACGGTTGCCAAAAGGTACAGGTTGCCAAAGAAGCAGTGATTTATTTGGGGCTTGAGATCTTGCGTGGACATTGACAACTCAGCAGAGAATGGAAGGAAGCCATCTGTCGCCTTCCAGAGCCCCACACCGTGAGAGAGATGCAAGTTTTCCTGGGCATGGTAGGTTGATATCACTTATGGATACCAAATTATGGACTCCTGGTAAAACCACTGTATGGAGCTTTAAAAGCAGCCGAAAAGGGAATCATGATGTGGACAGAGAGCACAAGGGCTGCATTTAAGAACCCAAAACGTTCTCTGATGTCAGCCCCAGCACTGGGACTGCCAGACTTAACTAAACCTTTTGAACTCTTTACACATGAGCGACTGAATGTTGCTCTGGGGATACTGGTGCAGCACCTTGGAAACCAGGGAAGGGCTGTGGCCTACTTCTTGAAACAGCTAGACAATGTCAGCCAAGGGTGGCCTGGGTGTTTGAAAGCTGTGGCGGCTGCTGTCATCTTGATCCAAGAGGCCCAGAAATTCACCCTTGGGCAGCACATTGTAGTGTATGTACCCCATGCCGTAGCAGCTGTACTCCAACAGAAGGGGGGCCATTGGTTGTCTCCTAGCAGGATGCTTAAATACCAGGCTGTGTTGTTGGAACAGGATGATATTACCCTGAAAACACCTTCTGTCATTAACCGTGCTATGTTTCTGTCCTCCACATCAGTTGACGATGTGCCTGAGCATGACTGATGACAGTCGAGGAGGTCTATTCCAGCAGACCAGACCTGAAGGATGTGCCCCTAGAAAATCCAGACTGGGAGCTATTTACAGATGGGAGCAGCTTCATGAGAAATGGTAAGATGATGCCTTAAGATTTGCTTTTTATACATTTTTCATATATTCATAGCTCTGTAGACTATCACATAGTTATATAGCTCCTAGTACCCTTTCTGTGAGATTTTAGGACAATAAGATAACCTTCTAACACATTCTTGAAATATTGTTTGGTCGTACTGTCAAGGAGAGAACATTTTGTTTTTGTAACCAGAATCTGAGAAGACATAAAAAAGAAATAAGGCAAAAAAGCCCCTGGGCTGATGTCAATGGGGCAGAACCCAGGGGCTAGATGACCTAATGGACTGCTCTTTAAATGGACCATATTCAATTGATATGCTAATTTGTTAAACTTATAAAAACTGTAGAAACCCGATGCCAAGCGTGCATATAGCCACATTATGCACCTGAAAGCTTTCAATAAAAGGACCTGCTTTTTATCTTACTGTTCTAATATGGTTGCAAAGTTTTATCTTCTCTGTTTAAGGCATCAAAGTGAATGACAGGTTATGGAGTAACAACCCAGGACAAGGTGATTGAGGCAAAGGCCCTGCCAGACGACGTATCATCACAGAAAGCTGAACTGATTGCACTGACAAGGGCCCTAGACCTGAGCGAAGGAAAAAAGGTAAATATATGGACTGACTCCAAATATGCTTTTAGTGTTGTCCATGCCCATGGAGCCATCTGGAAGGAGAGAGGACTGTTGAATGCTCAAGGTAATGAAATCAAACATGCTGAACAGCTCCTTGCCCTCTTGGAGAGCATCAGGAAACCTGCAGAAGTAGCTATCAAGCATTGTAGGGGTCACCAAAAAGGGGAACCCACTCCAGAACTGGGAAATCGCTTTGCTGATAAAGCAGCGAGAGGAATTGCAGAAAAAGGCATGCTTGCAGTAATACCACAAAAAGAGATTGACCTGTCAGAGTTCACTCCAAAGCATGATCAGGCAGATCACAAGTTAATTAAGTTCCTTAAAGCTGAAATCAAAGAAAGTGGGTGGGCTGTCACGCCAGTGGGACAGGTTGTAGTTCCCTGCCTGATCCTTCGGGAAATAGCTGAGCGAGAACATGAGGGCACCCATTGGGGAACAGAAAACCTTTTGAAACATCTAAAGAAGGTAGTAATAGGAAAGGGAATAACAGATATTGTACGATCAGTAGTAAGCAAATGTGAAATCTGCTGTAAAAACAATCCTGATAGAAGGAAAATAGTTGTGTTAGGAGTAACAAAGGCAGGGGATCTTCCTGGAGACTACTGGCAAATAGATTTTGCTGAGTTACCATGCAAAGAGGGACACAGGTACATATTAGTATTAGCTGACACCTTTAGTGGATGGCCTGAAGCTTACCCCTGTCGCACTAACACAGCCAAGGAGGTGGTGAAAGCTTTGCTCGATCATATAATTCCAAGGTTTGGGGTTCCTTTGGGGATGTCATCAGATAGGGGACCACATTTTGTTGCAACAGTGGTTAAAGAAGTTAGTGGGATTTGGGGAATTGCTTGGGATCTGCATACACCTTACAGACCCCAAGCAAGTGGCAAAGTTGAACGTATGAATGGAACTCTTAAAACATAGATTAGCAAAATTTGTCAAGAGACATCCATGACATGGGTTCAGGCCTTGCCTATAGCTTTACTGATAATCCGCATACAACCGAGGCGGAGGGATAACATCAGTCCCAATGAAATATTGTATGGCAGGCCATATCAAATTCCACATGTTCCAGGAGAAATTCATATCGGGGGAAACTTGATTTAGAGATATCTAATGGCTTTAAGTTCCACTTTGCAGAAGCTCCAGAATTACATTGTGTTATCCAGACCCATAGGACTGGGCAGACCTGCACATCCCTTCCAACCTGCATACTGGGTCTATGTTAAGTGGTGGGATCCTTTACAGGCCAAGTGGAGAGGACCATTCCAAGTCCTGCTGACTACCCTCACCACAGTCAAAGTTGCTGGCAGAGGACCCTGAATTCACTACTCCAGAGTTAAGAAGGCTTCTGCTCCTGAAACAACTGAGAAAACAGAGACTGATATAAACGAGGATGATGTGGTTTTAATGATTCTTTTCTGTGCTTGTTATCTACACAGTTGGTAACCATGACTCAAGTTTAGAACCAAAATTTGCATATGATTCCAGTCCAAAGTGTATCCAAAGCTCTTTACAAGAAAACTGTTGGATTTGTATTCAAATGCCAACAATTGACATGTAGATTAAAGCGGAAGGATCAGTAAGGATTTGTTTACAATTTGGGAACCAACTCAAATCTTACATCAGATAGCACTCAAAGATATAACACACTTAGCTTTGTTTATATCTTCCACACCCTCACTTCATGGTTACCAAACTGCCCCTGGATTAAAGGACTGTTCATAGTAGCTGTAATCATAATTTTGTTTGCATGATAGCCAGCTGTGGAAAATGTTACTGTTGTTAGAGATATATATATATTGCCATTGGATACATACTATTAGTAGATATTTAGAGTAGAGACTCGACAAGGTAGAGGCCTTTTCAAGCCTCTGAAGGGGGGGGAATGATGCCTTAGGATTTTCGCTTTTATATTTTTCATATATTTGTAACCCTGCAATTCTTTAGTGTATAACTCTAAACTCCATACGGAGTGTTAACTACTGCTTTCAGACAAAACAATTTTTCTCCAGGCCTGAAGCTCAAGGACACCTTATTGTCTCAGGCCCCGAGACATGTAAACAACAGTGAGTTGGGGGGGGAGCAAACTTGGGGTAAATTACTTCATTACCTGAAGCTGTAATTGGAAGAACTAAACCCGATATGCAAATGGACCAAACTTATAAAAATATGAAAAACCCGTGACCCGTCGTCCATCTTAGGGGGTCCATCTTAGGGTGTAACTCCTGAGTGAGCTCTGACTGCCCTTAATGATGTACCTGAAGGCCCTTCATTAAATATAACCACTTTTTACTCTTTAATTTTGTCAAGCCTCTCTTTTTAGGTAGTCCCGGATAAGGCATCACCATACTGTGTACCTGAAAGCTTTCAAGTAAAGACTTGCTTTTATATTATCATTTTAATGTTCTTTGGGAAGGTTTTGTGCTCTATTCCAGGCACAAACAGGACCCAAGGGAATGGCCTGAAGTTGTGTCAGGGGAGGTTTAGGTTGGATATTAGGAATAGGTTCTTCACCCGGAGGGTGATTGAGCACTGGAACAGGCTTCCCAAAGAAGTGGTCACAGCACCAAGCCTGCCAGAGTTCAAGAAGCATTTGGACAATGCTCTCAGGCACATGGTGTGATTCTTGGGAATGGTCCTGTGCAGGGCCAGGAGTTGGACTCAATGATCCTTGTGGGTCCCTTCCAACTCAGGATATTCTATGATTCTATGATTTTAGCATCTCTTTTTTGGTTGGAGTATAGTGTGCCTCAGATCTTTGATACTCCAAGCTCCAAACCCTAGAGATCAACCTTGGGTTTCTGTTGCTGTTTTCTGCCACAGACTCCAGGTGAGACCATGATTCCCAGCTGCAGTGCAGAGCATATTTTGCACAGCTGGTCCTGTACGAACAGGCCCAAGTGCTGCTGCACTAACTATCTCCCATTTGATCTACTCAAAGGCTTGTTGTTGCTCAAGGCCCCACTCAAAATAGTTCTTTTGGGTCACATGCTAGAGAGGGCTCACAAGCTGACTATAACCTGGAATATGCATTCTCTGTAATCCCACAAGGTCTAGAAAAGCTTGTGTTTCCTTCTTTTTAGCTGGTGGGGACATCCATAGAAATGTGATGACATTTAGCCTGCCATTTTATTCCCAAGAACTGGATCTCCTGTGCAGGTCCTTTGAACTTGCTTCATGGTGAAACCAGCTTTCAGATGGATCTGGATTATTCTTTTCCCTTCTCAAAAACTTCTGCTTTGTTGTGCCACACGATGCCATCAATTTATTGCATATGTTTTGGGGCATCACCCTGTTCCAGTGCAGTCTGGATCAGTCCATGACAAATGGTAGTGCTGTGCTTCCACCCTGGGTGTCCAGGTGTATTGGACATGCCTCCACATGCAAGCAATCTGCATTCTGCTGCCAAAGGAATTGAGAAAAACACATTGGCAATGTCAGTTGTAGCATATCACTTGGCTGCCCTCGACTCCAGCTCTTATTGGAGCTCTAGCATGTCCGGTTTGCCAGCACTCAGCGGTGGCGGGACTGTTCAGTCCACAGTACTCCACTGTTAGCCTCCACTCTCCATCAGACTTTAGCACTGGCCATATGGGCCTATTAAATGGTGAGTGAGTCTTGCTGATGACTCCTTGTCTCTCCAAGTGATGAATCAGCTCATGGATGGGAGCCAGGGAGAGTTGGTTGGTGCGATATTGCCGCCAGTGCACCATCATGGCAGCAATTGGCACCTGCTGTTCTTAGACCTGTAGCAACCCCAGAACAGCGTTTTTTTGAGACGCCAGACAAGGTAGATAGATGTTTAATCTTCTCTGTATTCATGGTGGCTACACCAAAAGCCAATGATACCCTTTTGTGTCTTTGAAATACCCTCTCCTGAGGTAGTCTATGCCAAGAATACCCAGGGCCTCCAGGCCAGTCACAATAGGGTGCTTTTGCCATTTGTCCCCTCAGCCTCCAATAGAGATAACTGTTGGGATGCCCCTGTCACTCCAGAGATCCAGATGGGTTCTGTGACCCTATACCCTGATAGTATTAGGGTACACTGTGCACCAAGGTCTAACAAAGCCTTATACTTCTGTGAGTCCAATACGCCAGGGCATTGAATCCACACAGTCCAGTAAACCTGTGTCCTGGAGTGATCTAGTCTATTCCATGATCCTCTGCTTATGCTAAAAATTGTTATTGTTTTCTCTTTCTACATGCTGCCCCCCCCTCCCTTCCTGGCCTGGGGATATCGCGTGAGCCCAGCTGTGATCCTGGTAGGGGTGGGGCTGGGAGTTACTCTCCCTCTTTTCCGGTTCAGGGGGTCAGGAGGTTGCTCCCTCACTTCTGGTTCCGGGATCAGAGCATGGCGGCTGCGTGTGACAAGAGCCAAGACTGGGCTGCCCCCTGCCAGACCCCTGACCTGCCGTGTGGTGCTGCAGCACTGGGTAGCGTGGTTTCTCTGCGTGGCTGACTTGGTTTTTGGCCCAGGCAAAAAACTTTTCCTTTCCCTGGACTGGAGAAGCTGGAGTAGCATCCTTTGACTGCCGGGAGCTGAACTGAATGGGCTGCTGCTCTGAGATGGGTGGGAGCGGGATCGCTGGGAGTGGAGCAGCTCTGCCCCACCCCAGAAGCCCTGGGGAGCCAAGGCAGGGAGAGAAAGCACACCAAAAGACTCCAGCCCAGCTGTTTTTGCCTGCCGTGACTGCCGTCGGAGAAAAAGTTGACACCAGGTAGCCACTGGAATTTTTCTCTGCTGCTGGACTGCTCCGTGGGGAGGGCCTGCTGCTCTCCGTGAGGAAAGTCAGTGTCATTTTTGGACCATGTGTTGGGAAAGGGGTTGTCATGGTTTGACACTGGCCAAATGCCAGGCACCCACGAAAAGCCCACTCACTCACTCTCCTCTGCTCTGCAACTGGACAGAGGAGAGAAAATTTAACAAAGGGTTAATGAGTTGAGATAAGGACCGGGAGAAAACACTTCAAGGGCAAAACAGACTCAACTTAATGAGACAAAGTGAATTTATTACTAACAAGATCAGAGTAGGAGAATGAGAAGTTAAAATAAGCCCTTAAAGAGACCCTTGTCTCCCCCCAACCCCTCCCTCTTTCCCACCGATGGTGCAGGGAGACGGGGTGGGGGTTTTGGTCAGTTCGTCACCCAAGATGATTTTTCCACTGCTCAGGGAGAGGAGTCATTTCCCTGCTGCACCGCGGGGTCCCTCCCACGGGAGACAGTTCTCTGCGAACTTCCCCAGCATGGGTCCACTCTCACGAGCAGTAGTATTCCCCAAACTGCTGCAACATGAGTCCATCCCACAGGCAGACAGTCCTCCCAAAACTGCTGCAGCGTGGGTCACTGACATGGGGTGCAGTCCTCCAAGGACAGGCTGCTCCAGCCTGGAAGCAAGGCCTCTCTCTCCACTGGGACTCCTGCTGGACCACAGCGTCCTGGTATCCACCCGCTCCAGCATGGGCACCTCCCCCATGGGCTGCGAATAGATCTCTGCTTCCCCCGTGGACCTCCATGGGCTGCAGGGGGACAACCTGCTTCACCATGCTCCTCACCACGGGCTACAGGGACATCTCGGCTCCGGCGCCTGGACTACCTCCTCCTCCTCCTTCTTCACTGACCTTGGTGCCTCCATTGTTGTTCCTCTCACATATTCTCACTCCTACTCCTGTCTAGTTGGAAAATTACAACTACGCCACAAACTTTGTTGCAATTTCTTCTTAAATATGTTATCACAGAGGCGTTACCATTATCTCTACTTGGCCCAGCCTTGGCCAACAGCATGTCCATCATCAGAGCCATCAGGGATTGGCTCTGCTGGACATGGTGGAAGCTTCTAGCAGCTTCTCACAGAAGGCACCTCTGTGGCCCCCCTGCTACCAAAAACCAGGCCCTGCAAAACCAACACAAGGGTATTCCTCCTGCACTGCCCCCACTCTCTGGACACTTTTTGGGTTTTTGTTTCTCTGTATGTGTGTGGGGAAGTGGGTTCTGATGGTTTAGTGCTTAACAGTTATTTATCTTTTTCCCTGCCTTGCGGGTGGGCACTCAGTTAATAAACCATTTTTTTTTCACTTTCATCTATTAGTATTCATTCCCTATTGGTGGAAAGGAGGTTTTTGGAACCCTTTTAGAGAGGACTCAGTACAGAGAGTTCTCTCTTAAATTTGTCTCAAAACTGAGACAACCTCTTTGTCCTTTACCTCCTCCTGGCTGAAGGCAGGGACCCTCTATTCCTCTTACTGGTCAAAGTATTCACCGTCTGACTTGCAGCACCAGATGAGAAGTCCCTTCACCAGAATTAAGGGAGGTGATCTCAGTCCTTCTTTGGCATCTGGGGGATAGTTGATTGCCTTCTTGAGTCTCTACAGCAACTGAGAGCCTTCTTGGGTGACCCCGTCTTAGAAGCTGTCTTCCGCCTCAGTTGGCTTACATGGGCTTCCACGTTAAAGGTGCATTCACTGTCCCACCTTCTCATGTCCTCCATCTGGTTATGAAGAACTAGAGTGCTACATCACATATGCCCAGGGCTGTTGGAGATGGTACTAAATGCAAAGAAAAACTTAAATATAAAGAAAAAATCTAAATGTAAAATATTAAGATTTTGGCAGCAAGAAAAACCACTGATACAGTGTATTATCTTTTTATGAGCTCTACAGGTGCTGGTTTTCTTCTGTGGTTTCTTTTTTCCTTTCTCATGAGAGCTTCCTTTTATTACTCTCTGTTACAGATAGACAACCACACTCTCATTGGGCCTCAGAATCTCTGCTAATTTTGTAACACACAACATATCTCAAGCATTCCATTCCTGTGATTGTTTTCAATCACCAAGCCACGCTTTCACATGGGTGGTTTTCCACCAAAATGCATTCCCACGGCACCTTCAGCAAGCATACAATTTAGCAGAGTCTTTAGGGCCCACACTCTCGTTCTAATCTTGGTTAAGGTGCCAGGTGCTTGGTGCTGTTCCCACATCTCCCCCTTTTTTGTTTTATGTGCAAAGGGTTCATGGCGATCACGGCAAGCACCTGGGCTTCTTCTCCTCGTAGGCGGTTAATGTTTCTCCAGATGAGTGGCAGAACTATAAACACACAAAAGATTAAAAAACCTCCCACTGCCACAAACACCCAAATGCGTAAATTAAGTCACTCAAACCAGTGCTTGGGGTTAAGCCGTTGTACACTATTAGACAATTCATCCCATACATTTTGTTCTGCCAGCTTTTGTATGCACTCCATCTGCTGTTTTAGGGATTGGGCTAAATCTTGGACTTTGCTGTTAATGTTAGTAGCAAAGGCACCCTGTAAATGGGCTTTAACATGTTCCCAGCCACAAGTGGTTTGATTCCAGTGAAGGGGAGTAACACAATCCCTGATGTTGGTGTTCCCAATTGCAGTGAAGTTTCAGGCAAGTGTTTAAAGCTTCTTGTCGATCTCCTAACCATACCAGTGCTGCTTCTAAGGCATCTAATCTAGCTAATATTTGTTGATCAATACTTTTTTGCATGGCCATTTTGGCCACAGAATTGCCTAACACCTCAGCGACAGAATGAGCAGTTTGCACAGCTTTTGTAAGCGCTGTAGTGTCGATAGCAGCCATAGCTGCTATTATTATTGCAGAGATAATGAAAGCTATCAGCCTTCTGATGAATCTCTTTGATCGGTTCTTGGGTGTTTTAAATAGTCTTGTCAATTGTCCTAAACCTGATTCTCCTTCCCACTCTAGGGTCAAATTCACCGGAAGCCATAATTCAGCTCGTCTTCGCATAGGCACAATAACAGATAAGTTTATTTGGGACACATTCTGATTAGTAATGCAACTAAAATAATAGGGATCCATAATAGTCATGTTAAATGTGTGATTTTCTACCTTGACCTTATCATCAATTGCTGCCATGAAGACATATGGATGTGTAGTGCATTGTCGCTGTTGAGACGAACACGACACATAGAAACTCACGAGAAGTTTAGGGGAAGAGGAATGACGTTTATTGAAAGTGCACACTTCTTATATAGACTCTTAAAATGTTATGGTTCGTGTTACCTATCAATTGGCCACTAAATCARTACAATATACTCATTGGCTATATTAACTACAACATACTATTATTAGTCACCCATAGCGTCAGTGTCCAAGCATCCAGAAAAACACCAGGTGCAAACTTATCATTAAATTCTTTCYCTATTGTTTACAGTTCTAGCTCTTGTTTCTCACGGGTACAAGTGTATTGCACTAAGATCTATTTCGGAGCTAGCAAGGCTGGCAGACCTGCTATGCATCTCCACAGTTCCCCCTTTTTTGTTTTCAACCAGAAATGCAGCGTTTATGGTCTTCTGCAGGGCCCTTTGCAGGCAGGCCAGTAAACACGGCACTATGGTTAAAACAAGGATGACGGTCACAATCAAACATCCCATTTTCAGGAGATTCTTGACCCATGCAGTAAGTTGCTAGTTACTAAACAGAGCATTGAACCAACGGGACTCACTCTCTACCCTTAACTTTGAAACGCTTATTTGTAATTCTTTAATACTAGCAAACACCGATTTAGAGTGATCAGAGGTTCATACAGCACATACCACTAAATTCTTCACAACCATGTCCATGTACCAACAGCAAAGTCAATGGCTGCCTGATTTTGTTGAGTGGTGTGTCTAATAGAATCTACATCAGTTAATAACCCCGATAGAGCAAGTGAAATAGCATTAGTTTGTTTAGCAAGCCAGCAGCCTAACTTATTTAACAATCCCAACGCCTTTGCTGCTGCTACCCCTGGGATAAAAAGGGAAGATGAAATACGTTCTGCTAAATTCCAGAATTCAAGAGTATTATCGCAGTCTCTTGCAAAAGAATGCAAGGACCGTTTGTCACAAGTTGCATGGGTATACTTTATAGGCATAGTTGAATTTGGAGCAATTACAGTAAGGCGGCCAATAGTACATGGTCCGCCAACAGCATGCAAAGGCAACGCAGGCCAGGCGCGATCTCCACAAATCAAGAACGCTCCTCGAGGTAATTTATGCGGAGCATTGTCGGAAGCAGCCTGGTAGTATGTAACACCATCCCTATTTAAAACTGTCCAATCACACCAGGCTGAAGCATTTCGAAATACAGGATTTGCAGGTGTCACATCTTGAGAGCTGGGACAATGCAAATTCTCCCAGCACCAAGATCGTGTGTAGTTAAAATAGATGCACGCTGGCGCTCTTATTGATCCCATAATATCTATTTCTTGCAGCTCAAGGGCAATAGGGAGTGCAATATCCCATGYGTCAATGCTCTGAAGACATTTTTTCATGGTAGTACGACAAGCAATTTTAAGAGCACGGCTATTGACCTCCTGAACTATTACAGAAGGTTCAACCGGTACTCCCACCAGACATGTGTGAAAAGGCGATTGTGGTGTTGCAAGAGACAAACACAAAGACGATTGGTTCAGGGTGTGAGCAAGGGTCACCCACACATTGTCCTCTGGCATCGGGGGTAACATGGCAAGCCCCTGCTCTATCTCAACCTGAAGCAGAATCGTCCAACCGATGATCCACACCATCATCATTCTCTGTAGGGTGCTCGCTGGTTTGTTGGTCCACACCGTTGTCATCTTCTGGGGGTTGCTGGTCGGTCTGCCGATTCTTTTGTTGTCGCAGATCAGGGCGAACACAACTCGCAGGTATCCAATGCACGCCAGTATCTGTGGAAACACAAGCATAACCCGCGCCCCCAAGTGATAAGGTCCCACAGGCCTTCCCACTTGTTAGTAATTAAATCTCGTACCAATACTTTCGCTTGGGGCAGGTGCGTTTTGCCTGTAGACTGCAATGAGAAAAAATGATTTAAAAGGACAGGATTATCAGAATTTGGTGGTACTGTAAGATGGTTAATTGTGTATAAAGCTTTTGCCAATCGGCTCTGTGGAGTTTCTCCAAGCATTCCCCCTTTCTGTTTTTCCAAAACACGTTTTAAAAGACCATGAGCACGCTCGACAATAGCTTGACCAGTGGGAGAATGGGGAATACCAAATTTGTGTCACACCCCATATTTGTAAAAACTGTCGCGTCTTCTCAGACGTAGGCAGGTCCATTGTCAGTTTTCACAGAGGAAGGTATGCCCAAAACAGCAAAAGCCAGCCGCCAATGTGCAATAGCATCACGACTCTTTTCCCCTGTGTGTGCGGTTGCCCACATGGCAGAAGAGAAGGTATCAATAGAGACAGGCACATACTTGAGACGACCAAACTCGGCAATATGAGTGACATCTGTCTGCCAAATCTGCAGGGCCTGTAGGCCTCTGGGGTTGACGCCTGCTGGTAAAGGTGCGGTGAACCCCTGACAGTCGGAACAAGAATTGACAATGTTGTGAGCTTCAGTATGCATTAGCAGAAATTGCTTTTGCAACCTACGTGCACTCTGATGGAAAAAATCGTGTGATGCTTTGGCTTGTGCTATTTTATTAGGTTGAGGTGTTACTCACACAGGGTTGACTAGCTTATCAGCTCTGGCATTACCTTCAGCTATGAATCCTGGCAAAGTGGTGTGACTCCTTATATGTAAAATGTAGTAGTGATGGATTCGGTTCTGAATCGCACACCACGAGGTTTTCAATAGCAAGAAAAGAGCAGCATTGTTAACTTCCTTTAAAAATGAGCAATCAAGGTGCTGTGTAATGTCTGCAACATAAGCAGAATCAGTGACAAGGTTCAGTGGTACATGAGAAAAACTCTGGAATGCCATGGCCACAGCCCTTAATTCTACAAGCTGGGCAGAGCCTGACTCATGGCCTTCCAGCATTTGCCACCCAGACTCGTCCTTCCAGGTGACAACGGCCTTTCCTGTTTTACCTGATCCATCAGTGAAAACTGAGAGTCCTTGCAAAGGCACATGACTGTTCTTTGTCCGCAAAGACAGATTGGTTGATTTTGCCAATTGTAGCAGTTTGTGACTAGGCAGATGATAAGTAATCTGCCCTAAGAAGTTTTGCAGCGCACTCTGTAAAGGAGCACTGTTTGCAAAACTCCATTTAAAACACTCTTGTGGAACAGGAAGTATGATTTTTGCAGGGTCCTTGGCCATCAATTGCAGGCACCTCTGCCGACATTTGATAATCAGTTGGGCAACTAGTTCAAATAGCGCAGGTGCCATTTTCTTAGGCTGGTGAGGCAAAAAGACCCATTCCAGAATGTGCGAGGGATCAGGCCATTGTTCATTCCACTGTCCAATGATACCTGTAGGATGGAGATCTGGAATGACAATAAAAAACAACAACATTAATGGAAAGATCCACTCGATATACTTGATGGGTGGAAACTGCACATTGAACCTCATCTAATGCTTGTCGTGCTTCAGGAGTCAAGGTTCGTGGTGAATTTAAATCTGGGTCTCCTTTCAATGTACCAAACAATGGAGACAACTGAGCTGTGGTTAGCCCTAAATAAGGACGTAACCAATTGATGGTACCTAGCAATTTCTGAGCATCATTCAGAGTCTTAATTGAATTTTGGAACTGCACATCTTGATGTTGTATGGTTCATTTAAGAATCTTGACTCCTAAATATTTCCAAGGAGGGTGTTGCTGCACCTTCTCTGGGGCCACTTGCAGCCCGTATGACTGTAATGCAGCAAGCAATTGAGGTTGAATCCTCAGCAGATCCTCCTTGGCTGACGTTGCTACCAGTATATCATCCACATAGTGATAGCAATACACACCAGGAAACTGTTCACGAATTCCAGACAAGACCAGGGCCACATACCACTGGCAAATTGTTGGACTATTCTTCATCCCTTGAGGCAAAACCTTCCATTGATATCGCTTTACAGGTTCAGCATTATTGATTGAAGGCACTGTAAAAGAAAACTTCGGCACATCTTTAGGATGCAAAGGAATGGTGAAAAAACAATCCTTCAAATCAATAATCAAAATGTCCCACCCTGTAGGTATCATCGTTGGCGAAGACATCCCTGGTTGCAAGGCCCCCATGGGCTCTATCACGGCATTAATTTGACGTAAATCCTGAAGTAACCTCCATTTCCCTGATTTCTTTTTGATCACGAAAACAGGGGTATTCCAGGGACTTGTAGATGGCTCAATGTGTCCCTGTTGTAATTGTTCCTGAACCAATTCCTGAAGGGCGGCTAATTTCTCTTTTGATAGGGGCCACTGGTCTTTCCAGACCGGCTGTTCTGTGAGCCACTGCAAAGGCAGTGCGCCCTTCTGCACAGTGACCCCTGTCAAAAATCCATGCCAATTTTCACTCCCCAGGCTGCCAACACATCCCTTCCCCAAAGAATCACATGTGCTGCAGCAACATAAGGTTTAATTGAGGCTACTTGCCCTACGTCATTTTTAACCAGCACAGATTGCTTGCTCAAATAACTTTGAGTTGCTCCCCCCAGTCCTATAATGGCTGGTCCTATGGATGTTAAAGGCCACATAGGAGGCCATGCAGAGGAGGAAATGATAGACATGTCAGCACCGGTATCAATCAAACCTTGTAGCTGGATGTGTGACGGACTGGCTCCAGGCAGAATCAGGGTACAGGTCAGGTGTGGTCTTTGTCCTGTAATATCTCTGGCCCAAAAAACCTGTGGCATCCCAGTGGATCTGAAACCTCCATCTCCGCGAATCCGTGGATCTGTTCTGGGAACACGACTTAAAAGGTACAAGTTGAGCAATGCAAGTCTTTTCTGGAATAGTAACAGGGGATGTAGGAGTGGAAACCATAGCACAAATTTGACCCATAAAATCAGCATCAATAAGTCCAAGGTGCACAAATATTCCCTGCAAAGTGGCACTAGATCTTCCCAAAAGCAATGCACTCAGTCCCTGGCCCAAAGGCCCATACGCATTCAAGGGAACTTTGTACACCCAGCAAGAATCTAAAGTCATTGCTGCTGTGGTGGAAACATCCACGCCACACAGGATGGCAGCTAAGGCTGACATTTTGTGTTCCACTGACCCAACTTTAGAACATGCTGTGACCATATCAGCTAGGCTAGGATCCCCTGGCAGTGCTTCAATAATTTTCCTACAATCTTCATTTGCATTGTCTTTAGCCAATTGTCTGCAGAGGATTTGTCGCAAATTTTCATCCTCCACCTGCTTCTCGAGGGCAGCAGTAACCTTTTCCACAAACTGCAAAAAAGATTCTTTCGTCCCTTGCCTTATTGTAACATATCGTGGCTTTGGGGACGCCAGCTCCATGGTTTTTATTAATGCTGCTATGCCAATTCGCTGACACTGCTCCAACATAGCAGGATCCCAGTGAGCCTGCATTTGAGGGTTAGCAAACATTTGAGAGCCCATCAAAGCATCCACACCCACAGCATGTCGTGGGTCTTGTGGAGGGAGCTGCATATTGTCCAATGCAGTTGTCTCAGCAAGCTGCCTCCAGGTGTTTTGAAAGACAGTGAACTGCACCAGTTGGAATAAGACTTGTGCTAAGTGGGTAATGTCATAAGGTGCAAGGAGCTCAGTGTTAATAATTCGGATCACCTGCATTACCTCAGCAGAGTTAACGCCATACTTAGCCAGCTTTGCTTGTAAATCCTGCACAACCTTCCATGCAATAACATGATGCTCATCAATCTGACCTGTATTTGGGGCCGCTTTAAAAATGGGATATGCCATCTGTTCACTCATCCCTTCAGCTACCCCCCCACCAGTCACTTCAGCACTGGGTCTAGGCATTCCGATCTCAATCAAATCCCAGTCTCCAACTTCTGCAGCCTTCCGTCTCACATGATCCCAAAACCGGAGAGGCTGTCGGGGTTGTACAGTCACCTGACAAGGGGGCAGTGTCCAGGGCTGAGCTGCTTTTGGTTTATTCAAAGAGCGGCGGTTGCTAGCTGTCTGTTTCTGCTGATATTCCTTCACTGCAGCTGTGACAGATTCGTCTGAGTCACTCTCACTCTCAGAGCTGCAAGGCAACAGCGGATAAAGTCCCTCCCCCCACGGCAGGAGGCCACCACCCTGGTCCGAAGGGAGCAGGGGCGGTGGAGCGGAGGGCACAACCGAGGCTGTGCCCCCACCGTCTCAGTGAAAGCTCTGCTAGCTGTTCAGCGGGGGAAGGATACTTCGGTTTAACATATTTGGCAGGGGACAGATATGTGGGCTTAGCATAGTCCCTCGGAGATAGATATGCAGAGGACCCACCGGGGTTCTTTTTTACTTCCGCGGCAGCCACAGTGCCCAGGCCGGCCGCTCCCCCCGCGGGGCCGGCCATGCCGCTCATGGGGCTGGCTGCACTGCCCACCGAGGTTTCCTCCTCTTCCACTTCCGCCATTAGCACATCCCCTTCTGCGTCAGCAGCCAGCTGCGCAGCCTCCGCCGCCCCGCGCAGTGCCACCCCGCGCGGTGCCGCCACCGCCTCTGCTGCTGCCGTCGCCTCCCTCTCCTGTTGATCTTGTTCGCTTTTCCATTTCTTCAGCGTTTCATATAGCAGCCACCAGGTTGGAGCTAAACCTGCGGCATTCCTGTCTCCCTTGGAAATCTCGACCCAAAGCTTTTCTCCTACCGCCTTCCACGTAGATACACTGAATGCTACACTGGCGTCTGCAGGGAAGTCTTGGGACCTCGCCCATAGTAAGACGCTCTGAAGGGCAAAGTCTGTGGTTTTAACGCCCTTTCGCTTTATGAGTGCCTTCCAAGTCGACACTACAGTTTTTCGTCCTTCGATAGATTATTTCCCATTTTAATTGTTTCTTTTTCCTGGTGGCTTAACTTGAAAAGCTCCTCAAGGTACCGAAACAGTGACCCGGGTCTTTGGCAGAAGTCCTCTCTGCTCTCTCCGCTACACCAGGCGTTCATCCCCACGGCAGCTCGCCGTGCCGTTCCCGAGCTCTAAGCTCTCTCCGCTATATTAAAGTTATTAACTATTTTTCTTTTGCAATTGCAATAATAGCACTTATTACTTTTAGTTGCAATATCAAGTCGGGGTCACCAGATGTCACTGTTGAGACAAACACGACAGAAACTCACAAGAAGGTTAGGGGAAGAGGAATGACGTTTATTGAAAGTGCACACTTCTTATATAGACTCTTAAAATGTTATGGTTYRTGTTACCTATCAATTGGCYACTAAATCARTACAATATAMTCATTGGCTATATTAACTACAACATACTATTATTAGTCATCCATAGCGTCAGTGCCCAAGCATCCAGAAAAACACCAGGTGCAAACTTATCATTAAATTCTTTCTCTATTGTTTACAGTTCTAGCTCTTGTTTCTCACGGGTACAAGTGTATTGCACTAAGATCTATTTCGGAGCTAGCAAGGCTGGCAGACCTGCTATGCATCTCCACAGTGCCTATCATTACAGAGCCGTTATGCCAATTGGTTAAGCTCAGTTGATAGGCCTCATTTGTCTTTGTATAATAACTATGAGCTACATGTCACAGCCAAAAAGGCATTGCTAAGTATCATATTTTGGTAAACCAAGGTCCAGAATTGTTTAAAAATTTAGCTTGCAACACAGGGCCTGAAAGCCCTCCTTCTGACCACTTCAATGTTTCCTTTGTCACTTCCGAGAAGTTTACTGGTTTTGAATTGCTGCTTATTTGATGTCCTCTTTGTCCCCAGTAAATTATTCCTAGTCCAGTTATATTGATGGTCTTTTTACCTGGAGTAGGTAGTCTGCATGAAAGCCAATTAAGCTTCAACACACCGATAGTAGTGCCTCGAGGAATTTTGCAAATGGGAAGATGAGCTGGTGCAGTCAATATGGTGTTACTCATCATCTTGCTACTATTAATGCCTGATATAGACACAAAAGTAAGACTTGCTCAATGTTTTCGGGTGTTCTCACTGTCTTGATAGTGTAAGAGAAACTTTACTGTAAAATCAAGGCACGTCTGATGCCTTTTCTCTCCCGGTCAGACCCTAAAAAATCAAATCACGAGACAGACACAGTTAGGGTGATAAAAAGGGTTTACCTTTACAAGGATCCTTAGGGGCACAATTCGTCAGGTGGAAACGCCAAAAATGCCCCCCCACGTGATGTGTATACAATTTTTATAGGTTTTGCAAATGAGCATATCTGACAAGAATAACCAATTAGAATTGTAATTTGTGAGATAATTTCCCCCTCGTTCTAATCCCTTCTAACCCCCCCCTCAGATCAGAGTTAGCTTTGTTTATAAAAATATGTCTCGAAGAGCTGGTCTCAAGACCAGAGAACCAAGATAGGACAGGGCCTTGAAATGTGTTTTGTCTTCCTGCCTATCAGGGCAGGGAACAGTACTAAGAAATAAGGTGCAAACTACAGCTATTTGTGTTAAAATTAAAGAGAATATATAAGAGAAAAAAAGGTAAAAACTTGATTTGGCATCATTTCCCCCCTTTTTTAGAGACTAACAAAACTCTACCTTGTCTAGTCTCTACTCTATATATCTAACAACAGTACCGACTTACACAGCTGGCTGTCATACAAACAACAATTATAATTACAACTACTATGAACACTTTTATCCAGGGCCAGTTTGGTAACCATGAAGTGACGGTGTCAAAGATATAATCAAAGTTAAAGATGTTATTTCTGAGACCTACTTCATGTAAAATTTGAGTTTGCTTCCGAATTTCAGCCAAATCCTTCCTAATTCTTCCACTCTGGTCCACAGAAGAACAGCAAGTGGTGTTAATAATAGCACATATACCTCCTTGTGCGGCCAGTAAGAAATTGAGAGCCATTCTGTTTTGCAAAACCATATGAGACAGGTCATGGACTTCCTCCTGTACGGCCGAAATTGCATCTGTAGTCTGTTGTTCAATATGCTCAATAATGGCTGAGATGTTTACAACTGCCATCTCCAGCTCGACTACTCCTAAAGAGGGAATGAGAGCTCTGACTATGCTATGAAAAAGTGTGGGACGTTCAGTGATGGGATTAATAGATGTTTTCATCCTTCCATTTGGACTTTCAATATGATCAAATATTGTTATGTTTGGAACTACAGCCCCAAGGGCACAGGCTCGATCTTTGTCTATGGGCAGGATTTTCCAGGCCTTATTGTCACATATCCAAAACCACCCTGTCCCGTATGGTAGAGCTAGATTCCATGCTGTCATTTCCATCTTTCTCGCAGTTCTTGGGCTTCTTCTTTCCATAAATTTGGTCTTATGGCAATATGAAGGAAGAATGGCCTTTCCTGTAACATTTACCATTGCGCAGGGAACTGTATCATTCCCATGATCTATCAGGCTGCTCAGGGGTATAGGAGGCAGAGTGGTATTATTGATTCATTCCCACCTTTCGGTACAGTTTTTCATTAAAATGCAAATCAGTGGCCAGTTCCTACTCCCATCTAAAGGTGGCAACTGGGTACAAATCCAACAGTTCTTATTAAGAGGTCTGGATACATTTTGGACTAAGATCCCATGCAAATAGTGACACCAACCCTGAGTCATGGTTACCAATTGTGCGGATAACAGACATGAAAAGAACATTTTAAATCACATCATTCTTGTTTGTATCAGTGTCTGTTTACCCGATGGTTTCAGTAGCAGAAGCCTTCTTAACTCTGGAGTAGTGGATCCACGGTCCCTTGCCAGCAACCTTGACTGCGGTAAAGGTGGTCAGAAAAACTTGGAATGGTCCTTTCCACTTAGCTTGTAAAGGCTCGCTGTCCCACCATTTAACTTAGACCCAGTCTCCAGGCTGGAATGGATGAGCAGGTGTGTCATCCTATCGGCCTGGATAACACGATGAATCTCTGGAGCTTCTGCAAAGTGGAACTTAAAGCCATTAAATACCTCTGTAAATCAAGTTTCCCCCTCAAATGAATTTCTCCTGGAATACGTGGAATTTGATATGGCCTGCCATACAATATTTCATTGGGACTGATGTTATCCCTCCGCCTTGGTTGGATACGAATTCTTAATAAGGCTATAGGCAAGGCCTGAACCCATGACATGGATGCTTATTGACAGATCTTACTAATACGGGTTTTAAGTGTTGCGTTCATATGTTCAACTTTGCCACTTGCTTGGGGCCTGTATGGTGTGTGTAGCTCCCAAGTAATCCCCAGAATCCTGCAAACATCCCCGACCACTGTTGCAACAAAATGTGGTCCCCTATCTGATGACATCCCCAAAGGAACCCCAAACCTTGGAATTATATGATTGAGCAAAACTTTCACCACCTCCTTTGCTGTGTTGGTGTGACACGAGTAAGCCTCAGGCCATCCACTGAAGGTGTCGACCAATACCAATACATACCTGTATCCCTCTTTACGTGGCATCTCAGCAAAATCTATTTGCCAATAATATCCAGGAAGATCCCGTCTTTGCTTTTCCTAACACAACCCGTTTGCTCGTGTCAGGGTTGTTTCTACAACAAATTTCACACTTGCTTATTATAGATTGTACAACATCAGTCATTCCTCTTCCTACTACTTCCTTTCTCAGATGTTTCAAAAGATTTTCTGTTCGCCAATGGGTGCCCTCATGTTCTCGCTCAGCTATTTCCCAAAGCATCAGGGGTGGGACTACAACCTGCCCTACTGGTGTGACAGCCCACTCGCTTTCTTTGATTTCAGCTTTAAGGAACTTAATTAATTTGTGACCTTTCTGATCATACTTTGGCATGAATCCTGATAGATCAATTTCTTTTTGTGGTACCACTGCAAGAATGCCTTTTCCTGCAGCCCTTTTTGTTGTTTCATCAGCAAAGCGATTTCCCAATTCAGGAGTGGTCTTTCCCTTTCAGTGACCTCTACAGTGCATGATATCTACCTCTGTAGGTTTCCTGATGCTCTCCAGGAGTGCAAGGATCTGTTCAGCATGTTTGATCTCATTACCTTGAGTGGTCAGCAGTCCTCTTTCTTTCCAGATAGCTCCATGGGCATGGACAACAATAAATGCATATTTAGAGTCAGTCCATGTTTACCTTCTTCCCTTCACTCAGTTCCAGGGCCCTCGTCAGTGCAATCAGATCAACTTTCTGCTATGATACATCTGCTGGCAGGGCCTTTGCCTCGATCATTTTGTCTGTGGTTGTCACTGCATAACCTGTCAGTCGCTTACCATTTCCCATGAAGCTGCTTCCATGGTGTATAGCTCCCAGTCTGGGTTTTCTAGAGGCACATCCTTCAGGTCTGGTCTGCTGGAATAGGCCTCTTCTATTGTCTGTAAACAATCATGCTCAGGCACATTGTCAACTGATGTGGAGGAGAGAAACATAGCACGGTTAATGACAGAAGGTGTTTTCAGGGTAACATCATCCTGTTCCAACAACACAGCCTGGTATTTAAGCATCCTGCTAGGGGACAGCCAATGGCCGCCCTTTTGTTCAAGTACCGTTAGTACTGCATGGGGTACATACACTACAATGTGTTGCCCAAGGGTGAATTTCCGGGCCTCTTGGATCAAGATGACAGTAGCTGCCACAGCTTTCAAACACCCAGGCCACCCTTGGCTGACATTGTCTAGCTGTTTCAAGAAGTAGGCCACAGCCCTTCCCTGGTTTCCGAGGTGCTGCACTAGTACCCCCAGAGCAACATTCAAGTGTAAAGTGTTCAAAAGGTTTTAAGTCTGGCAGTCCCAATGCTGGGGCTGACATCAGAGAACATTTCAGGTGCTTAAATGCAGCCCTTGTGCTCTCTGTCCACACGATAATTCCCTTTTCGGCTGCTTTTAAAGCTCCATACAGTGGTTTTACCAGGAGTCCATAATTTGGTATCCATAAGTGATATCAACCTACCATGCCCAGGAAAACTTGCATCTCTCTCATGGTGTGGGGCTCTGGAAGGCGACAGATGGCTTCCTTCCATTCTCTGCTGAGTTGTCGATGTCCATTTATGATCTCGAGCCCCAAATAAACTACCGTTTTCTTGGCAACCTCTGCCTTTCTTTTGACACCCAGTATCCACTTAGTCCCAAAAAGTTTAGCAAGCTTATAGTGAGTTCGATGCAGTTATCTTGCATTTTAGCTGCAATCAATATATCATCAACATAATGAAGAATAATCCCTCCTGATTCTTGTCTTCTCCAATCTTCCAATTCCTTTGCTACCTGGTTTCCCAATATTGTTGGGCTATTCTTAAAACCCTGGGGTAGGACTGTCCAAGTGAGCTGTGTTTTCCTCCCTGTTTCAGGATTTTCCCACTCAAAAGCAAAAAGCTCTTGACTGTTTTTATGGACAGGAATGCAGAAAAAGTCATCCTTAAGGTCTAAGACAGTGAACCACCCTATTTTGTCTGTCAGTGTGGTCAAAAGAGTGTAGAGGTTTACTAACACTGGGTGTATATCCTCTGTTAATTTTTAATTGCCCTTAAATCTTGCACTAATCTATAACTCTTACCATCGACTTTCTTTACCAGCAGGATGGGTGTGTTATATCTAGATTCACATTCCACTAATAACCGAAATTTAAGGAACTTTTCAATTATAGGTGCCAATCCCTTATGACTTTCTAATTTCAGAGAGTATTGTTTTTGCCTTACCGGTGTGTCTCCCGGTTTGAGTGCAATGATCACAGGCTCTGCTTGTTTGGATCTTCCTGGAACATCATTGGCCCACACTATTGGAATGACACCATTTTCAACTTCTATGGGAACTCCACCACACTTATCCTGTATGAAAAGGGCAGCTGCTTCAAAAAATTTAGTCTCAGGATTTATAATTTGTACTCCCCCTTTCCTTTTAAATTTAATTTCTGCTTCCAATTGTTCCAGTAAGTCCCTCCCCAGCAATGGCTTGCATGAGTTAGGCATGTAAAGAAATTTGTGAGTTACCCAGTGCTTTCCCAATTTGAATTTTAAAGGTTGGAAGAAAGGCTGTGTTTCACTTACCCCTGTGGCACCAATCACGTCTATCCCGAGATAGGTTTTCTAGCAACACAAATTGGGGGCAACTCAGTGTAAAATGTTTGGGAACCATTACTTTTAATCCATTCTTAATTTTCTTCCAAAGGTCCCCGTGGTGGAAGCCAAACGCGTCCTGTCCATTTCGTATCATTACTTGCTATGGGTAGTTCAGCATCCCACCATGTAAGAGGTCTAAAAAGGGGAGGATCAACAACGTGAGCGAAATATACCTGTTCTGCAGTCACCAAAGGCATGATAAAAAGAAAACAGAATAAGCTTCTTAGGGTACTGTTACTAGCTTCTATTGCTGGGTAGGCCTAGAAGGTGTTCTCCGGGGTTGGTGCCATTCCTACACCCTGCATCAGGACTTCAGCTCTTTGTTGCAGTCATTTCAGCATCCCCCATGTTATCTCTGGGTTCGTCCACTTGCTGCTGGCTGGTGTCATGCAGCGCCTCTTTGTTGCTATCGAGAGCCTTTTCTGCTGGGGTATTGGGTTGCTGGACTGGTCTTTCCAGCTCATGGTGAGATTTTACAAGATGAGCAGGTAACCACTCCGGATCTGTTGACGATAAAACACATGCATACCCTCTTCTCCAGGTTAGTAAATCAGTTGGGCCTTGCCATTGCACACCCAATTGTGGATCCTTATATAAAACCTTGTGGAAATTGGTTGTGCACGCAAGCCTTCAGTGCAGTGTCGCTCTGCCGAGGATTGAAATTGATGATTTGCATTCAAAAAATTTAGTGCATTATCTAATTGTTCTTGCAGAGTCATATTCCCCCTTTTTTGTTTTTAATAATATGCGCTTCTTATTTTACTATGAATATTAAGGCAACGCAAAAGCAAAACAATACATGTAATAAAACAGTAAACTTACCACATGCTTGGCTTTAGCACCAAGCAAAATTAAACAAGGTAATACACCAAATCATTACTACATGAGAGAAAGGACAGTAATTTAAGGAGATATATCACCAATTGCCTAAATACTTTACCATCATCCAGAGTCTGCAATTGCTAGGGAGCCCTGTTTCACAGCAAGGACCTGGAGAACCCTTCCCGGGTAAGGTTTTCCTAGTTCGCCCTGAAAGGGGGTCCAGCTTTTATAAGCCCAAATCAGAGAGTCGAAGCAACTTGATTATATTTTTAACACAGAAACACCTGGGTCTTATGGCACACTTCCCGACCAGCCAGGGCCAAGGCTTGGCCAGAGCCTAGGCCTTGACTGGAAGGGTTTTCCCTACAATATCCCACAAACAAGTCTCTATTGATATCAGTTGGCAAAGTTACTTAAAATGATACATTTCTTACAGAACTACACAAGACCATGTGAAAGTTCCTAAAGCAGCCGATTTAGCTTTGTCATCTACTCTTAGCTAAATAATAAATGGTAGCATAAACAAACTGCAAGCAACCAAAGGAATGTATATTAGTAACATCAAACAATATCATAAGACTAATTTCCTTTTTAAAAATTCCTATATTCTCATTATGACAATAACAACATATTCAGAATCACTAACTATACTGCCTGCTTCTTGTTCAAAAACTAATAAAGCTAATACCGTTCTGAGAAGTTTAACCTGTTGAGTGAAACCCTCTGAGTTATTGCGTATTTCTATCCGCTATCTTGTTGCTAAGTAACGATCGCTTCTCCTCTGTTTCCTGATCCATTAATAAAAACGTTATGCATGCCAAGAATAGAATTAAGGTACAAAATAGTTTGTAGTGTCAAAGGCAAGTGAAAAACATTTTGCAACAGTTTATCTGAAAGGAAAGAGAAAGAAATCCGTCCCATAAAATCTGCCAATGCTATATAAAAAATATCTGAGTTTTGTAACAAGTATACATAATTATTCAGGGACAGTGGTAAATAAATAACATCCGGATTGAATTAATGAATTCGACTGACAAACAAGTTGTCAATCAAGCGCTTTTATTTTTAGCCGTCGGGAGAGCAGGGTTCGCGGGCCCCCCCAAAATGCTTCTCCACCTTACACAAATTTCAGTGAATTTATATAGCAATTTTATAAAAAATTCCAGACATTTGCACACGGTTGTTGTTAGTATTGGATAAGCAAGCAGTTAGCTATACATTACATCATTTTCCTATGTTTTTAAGCTCCTGTCCACGCGTCATTCGCATGGAGAGCGTGTGTCTGGGAGTAGCTAGCCTTTCTTATCTCTTTTTGCCAGAAGCGGTTAGGCGTTAGCCCTTCTAACTTCCCTATTCCAAGCCACTTATGTTAAGCGAGCATGCCAGGCTTTTCTTGTCTAAGTACTTGTTTATTCAAGCATTTGTACCTAACGTGCGACCTATTTATGTTAATTACCTGTAAACAATTGCGTTAAAAACCTGCAATTCATTATGCAAATTAATCCTCCTGTTTCAGGATCATATCCAGTCAATTGCACAATTCAAGACCTACTCTTCTTAATGAAATATGCATAAAGCTCTATCAGGGTAGCAATAGTTTTCTTAGGTGTGTTTAGTAAAAAAATCCATTTGAAGTAAATCGTTTTGTCTCACTGCAAGTGCCCTACTAACACTGTGAGATAAGGTGCAGTAGGGAATAAAAACAAGTGAGCTGGTAAAGTTGATGCAATTCTGTCCACTTTGCTGTAGAGATTCATGAGCTAATTATATCTAATTTTTGAATAGCTTCTTCAGATACCGTTTTCAGAGAAGATAAACCTGGGTGTCCTTTCAAATGATCAAACAAATGTTTTAATTGATGAGTGGCTAAACCCAGCATGAGCCTGACCCAGTTAATTGTTCCCAGTAACTTCTGTAAATCATCCCATGTTTTGACATCAGGCTTTAAAGCTAATTGCTGTGGTTTCACATTTCATTCAGTGAGTATCCATCCTAAATACTTCCAATTTTTTCCAGGTGCAATTTCTAGCCTATGTTGAGTAAAATTAAGGATAAGACACCGAATGGCATCCTGCAAATATGAATAATCCTGTGCACAAACTAAAATATCATCCATATAAATATAAATGATGCTCTGAAAATACCAAGCCCACACAGGTGCAAGGGCATTGGACACAAAAATTTGATAATTAGTAGGGTTCTTTATCGTCCCTTGAGGAAGCACTATAGAACGATATCAACACATGGGTTCAGCATTATTAATTGAAGGGACAGAAAAGCAAAACACTCCCGATCGTCAGAATGCAAAGAAATAGTAAAAACCCAGTCTTTTAAGTCAACAACAACCAAATTCCAAGCCCCTGTGCAATAGAGTAGGATCCAGGGCACCTGATTGCAGGGCACCCATGGGTTTTATGACTGCGTGAATAGCCCATAAATCATGCAATAAACGCCACTTTCCTGATTTCTTTGGGATCACAAAAATAGGTGTATTTCATGGACTAGTAGAAGGAACTATGTGTCCTGCCTGTAAATGCTCATGTGCTAGCTGGTTTGCCTTAATTAGCTTATCCCCTTCCAAGGGGCACTGATCCATCCAAACAGGTATTTTCTAAGCCAATAAAATATAAGTAGGGAGATTTTTTCCGTGGCCGTTGGGACAAATTTTTCTCTCCTGTAACTATTCGCATGTGACACTGCTGTAAGAAATTTCATTAGCATTTTCTACTCTTATTTCTGAGGCGGCTGCCAAGTCCAATCTGGCGCTGCCTGTCGTCGTGGGGCAGAAATCAGTGACTCTGCATCTGACTGTCCCGAGCTCCAGTCCTGAAGTCCCATGGTTGAGAAAGAAGCTCTGGAGATCTGAGGAGCATCGGGCTTGCCTCCCTGGTCAGCAAGTCCGGGCAGCGGCAATGCGCCAGCTCCGCGTGGCTCAGGATGGGGCTGCTGCAGCGGGAGGAGGAGGGGGAGGGGGGGAGCACACTGAGGACTGCTCCGAGTGAGGACACTTGGGGCAGGAGGGTGGCGGCGGTGGTGCTGCCGAAGTCGCACCGGCCCACCGTGCTGTTCCCGTGGCAATGAGGTTGGCATTAATACAGTCTTTCATGGCAAAAGCAAAAGATGTTACATCACCCTGCAATAAGTCTTCCCTTCCACAGTGCTCCAGTGCTGCAAGCACTTATGACTCTAGAACATTAGCAGGGAGAAACGGGTTCTTTTCCAAGGCAGGTGGGGGGAGTGGAGGGGGCAGACAAGGCGCAGATGGTCCTTCACTAACTACCGGAGGAGGGGTGTTCAGAGGTTCTAAGGGTTGCTTTAAGAGAAGATACAGGTCTGGCTCCTTTCCAGGATTAACAGGAGCTGACGGTAATATGTTGTCTTAGTTTTGAGACAAATTTGAGAGAGGACTTTGGAAATGCGTCCTCTTCTCTAAAAGGGTTCCAATAATCCCTTTCCACCAATAGGGAATGAATACTAATAGATGAAAGTGAAAAAAACCTGGTTTATTAACAAACAGAATGCCCGCCCACAAGGCAAGGGAAAAAAAGTAAGCATCTGTTAAGCACCAAACCGTCAGAACTCACTTCCCCCCCCCCCCCCCNAATTTGAGAGAGGACTTTGGAAATGCGTCCTCTTCTCTAAAAGGGTTCCAATAATCCCTTTCCACCAATAGGGAATGAATACTAATAGATGAAAGAAAAAAAAACCTGGTTTATTAACAAACAGGATGCCCGCCCCACAAGACAAGGGAAAAAAGTTAATACCTGTTAAGCACTAAGCCGTCAGAACCCACTTCCCCCCCCCCCCCCACAGGAATGAAGACCCAAAAAATGTCTGGAGAATAGGGCCAGTGCTGGAGGAATACTCCTTCCCAACACGTGGTCGAAGATGGTGCTGGCTCTCACGCTGAGGGGAGTAGAACTTCCACTGAGGAATTCTAGCAGCAGGGGGAAAACCCAGTGGCTACCTGGTGTCGACCTCTTCTCCATGGCAGTCACAGCAGACGAAACAGCTGGGCTGGAGCCTTTTGGTGTGCTTTCTCTCCCTGGCTTGGCTCCCCAAGGCTTGGGGCTGGAACAGAGTGACTCCACTCCCAGCGATCCCACTCCCGCTGGTCTCGGAGCAGCAGCTCGTTCAGTTCACCTCCTGGCAGCCAAAAGATCACTACTCCAGTTTCTCCAAGCCAGGGAAGGGAAAGGTTTTTTGCCTGGGCCAAAAACCAAGTCAGCCAAGCAGAGAAAACCACGTTGCACAGCGCCGCGGAAAGCCTGGGCAGCGAGGCTCCAAACCCGCCTGCCCAGCAAAAGCAAGAAACCTCCTCCTCCCCCACCTGGCTCCACACTCCTCCGGTCTCTGGCTTTTAAAGGTACAGGAACCATTTTTGGGCACAAGCAGAGGATCATGGAATAGACTATCATAATAAATCACTCCAAGACATACGTCTTCATCTGGTTCATTATCAGTATCCTTTGCATTATGACCTGCTTCTTTCATGCGCAGGGGATCTATATTCATGACAACTCTCCATGTTACTATTATTGAATCAGGAATATAAAAACCCAAGTCCTTACGTGCTTGTAAATGCTCTCCCACACGTCCCCATATTTTAACATCAAAGCTTCCCTCTTTTGGAAACCAGTCACAGTACATCTTAACCAGTAATAAAAGTTGCTCTAACTGCTTGTCAGAGATTTTATACCCCGCAGAATGGAGAATCTGCTGTAACACTTTTAAGTAGAGTCGATGCTCCTGGGAAACCCCCTGTCCCATGATATAGTTCCACAATCCCATGATTATTCGTCCTGCTAATACCACTGACCTAGTGTTATAGGCTGTGCCAGCAATTTTTCTCTCCCCCGTGGGATTGTGGCTCACCAAAATGTCCCTTGCCATCCGTATCACAGCTCTGCTCTGTTTGCACGTCTTCGGTATCACATCCTTGATCTGTTCACACATTGGGGTCACCAAATGTTGGTGATGGTGTTAAATGTAAAGAAGAACTTAAATATAAAGAAAAAATCTAAATGTAAAATATTAAGATTTTGGCAACAAGAAAAACCACTGATACAGTGTATTATCTTTTTATGAGCTCTACAGGTGCTGGTTTTCTTCTGTGGTTTCTTTTTTCCTTTCTCATGAGAGCTTCCTTTTATTACTCTCTGTTACAGATAGACAACCACACTCTCATTGGGCCTCAGAATCTCTGCTAATTTTGTAACACACAACATATCTCAAGCATTCCATTCCTGTGATTGTTTTCAATCACCAAGCCACGCTTTCACATGGGTGGTTTTCCACCAAAATGCATTCCCACGGCACCTTCAGCAAGCATACGATTTAGCAGAGTCTTTAGGGCCCACACTCTCTTGTTCTAATCTTGGTTAAGATGCCAGGTGCTCGGTGCCATTCCCACACAGGGCTCCCTTTCCCTCTGACCAAGGTAGGAGGGGACTGACTCCATGAGGCTTCCCCAAGAGCCAAGCCACTGGCCTGTGGGGAGGAGGAGGGACAGAGATTTTTTTCAAAATTTTGGACCCAGGAAGATTCTCTGGCCACAGTTGGTGTATTCACATCTGGACAATACATTGTTGCCAAGCTGTTAGAATATGATGCTGGGGCATTATGGACCACATTCCTCCACATGGTCCATATACTGAGGATGTCATCTGGATCTTTGGAGACCTTGTCATTGTCTAGGTCACTGTAGATGACTTCCAGCACCACTAATTCTCTCAGGCACTGGATGCCTTCCTCAGCAGTAGTCCAGTACAGTAGTACAGGGGACTACAGCAGTAGTCCCTTGGTAATTTGCAAGATCTTCCTTGAATGGATATCTTGTCCTCACACTTGGCAGGAACCACCTCCAGATACTGCAAATTGTCCCTTTTCCAATTCCTCTCTCAAATTCCCATTTTTTAGCAAGCGATCCCAGCTTCTGGGCTTCCTTACCTTCTAATTGCTGACTGTTGGCCCCACTATCCCAGCATCGGAGCAGCATCTGCTCCCCTGGCTGGCAGCTGTAATCTTTTCTGCATGTCTCAAACTTGTTTTGAGGTCAGGAACTGGGTAGTTTCCAAGTCTTGTTTGATTTCTCTCACTTCTTACTCCTGTTTCTTTGCTGAAGCACATGCTTCCTTGTTGTTCTCGGGTTTGAATAAACACACGGACACAGCTGTCAGGGTTTTCCAACAGGCAGAGGCCAAAAGGGAGGAAGAAGAGAGAGCCGGCCTCTGCCCTCATTTATTTTATATGTTTTCAAAACTCACTGTGGATTGGAGGATGGGAATACCACCTCCTGCTGTCCACTGGTTAGCAATATTGTCTATCACAGGTTAGGAATTCATAACAATCTTTGCCGTTAGGTCAACAATTCGTGTTTACACAAAAGTGCGTGAGAAACTATTTCGCTGAACCAAAAACACTGCACATCTGAAGAACTGCAAAATGCAGGGCTACACTTCCTGATCAGACCCTTCTTCTTCCTCCTCCCTTAATAATTGGTGGTATGGACCTGTTGACCTCCTTGTTCAGTGTTGCTTTTTCACTACTGGGACAATTACTGTAGCTGGGATTTAGATTTATATATAACCATGATGTCCTCACATGTGATTTGGGTTCCTATCTGAACCATGGCTTCCTCAAGGAGGAGTAATGGCTGAGGTCAGTTGATTTGTTCAGCCTGGAGGAGACCGAGGGGCTGAGGGGAGACCTCATCAGTCTACAGCTTCCTCACAAAGGCAAGTGGAGAGGCAGACACTGATCTCTTCTCTGTGGCGACCAGTGACAGGACCCAAGGGAATGGCCTGAAGTTGTGTCAGGGGAGGTTTAGGTTGGATATTAAGAATAGGTTCTTCACCCAGAGGATGGTTGGGCACTGGAACAGGCTCCCCAGGGAAGTGGTCACAGCACCAAGCCTGCCAGAGTTCAAGCAGCATTTGGATAACGTTCTTGGGCAGTGTGATCCTTGGGGCTGTCCATTCACCACCACTCTTTCAGCTTGGCCATCCAGCCAGTTTTTTACCCAGTGAACAGAACACCCATCCAAGCTATGAGTAGCCAATTTCTCCAGGAGAATAGTGTGGGAAACAGAGTCAAATGCTAACCTAATAGATCAGGTTTCTCACCTAATAGATCAGGTTTCTCATTCAACTGATGACTTTCAGACACATTTCACATTTTAGCTGCAGCAATAGGATCTGCTTACCTGGGGTCTACCTACTACTAACATGCCAACAGCATGTCATCTACCTCAAGCAGGAGCAGCAATAGCAGGGTTCTTCTAAAATGCAAGGAGATGAGTCATCCACGAAGGTTATATACTTTGGAAATTATTGTTCCTTTCCCTCCACACAAGGTAACCCTAAACAGAATGGCTAAGGACTTGCTTCAAAGGTAAAGCTGCATAGTTTTCTGGGAACACTATTGTTTCTAAGGGATGTTTAATTTTTGATACTGACTTGCATTGGGAACAGTTTATTTGATGTAGCTTCATCTGTTTCTCTTATGTTGTCTTTTACTTTGTTACATGGAATTAGAACATGAAGCAAGGCAGACCTTATGCATTTCAACATATAAATATTTCAGATGTTTCTCCAATGACCAATTTATTTGTCAGGTCTATTGCAGTTGATGATTGTCCCATTTAAAACAAAATTTCTCAAGATTAAAAGTCCATATATAAATATAAACTTATTTAGTAATATCTTTCCACAGTGGTGGTATCACACCTGCCAGTAGCTCTTCTGCCAGCTGTCTCAGTACCCTTGTGTGGATCCACTTAATCTACTTTCAGTGGGATTTAAAGACTGTATTAGCTAGCTGGTATACACATATGAAGAATTCAGTTGACTGAACACAAGGTATGTTGTTTAGAGAAAGTTAACTCAAACCTAATCCTGGTATAGTTAAACTTAAAGAAAAATGTAGGAGCCCAGCTGATGCATTTAAACCTTAAGCACATTAATTTGACAAACTTGATAGAGACATAATACTCTTTGAAGGCCAGCTGAGTCTGAAAAGCTTTCATGCCTATGCTGCCTTCTTCAGAGCCTATAATTGTTTTAGGTGTGCCCCTTCTGTAACTGAAACGCATAAATCAGGAATATATATATTGCTATAGTCACATACAGATCTCAGTAGCATTCATCTTTTCCTTGCCTTTCCCTTATTTACGTATGTCTCTGATTTCTTTCTTGGACAAATTCTTTGAAGTAAATGAATATAATCAGTCTGCCATGTTTTGCTCTATTATTATTTGTTAAATTTCTAGGTACCTGAATGTTTCTTTATATTGTCAAACTTGATTAACTGTAGTTGTAGCATAAAATGGCCACTACATTATATAGTCATAGTACACATCATTACCTACTTTGGTTGATTCCTTATAAATGTATAACAACATACTCAATACACTAGATATTAGTAGTCTATGTAATTTACTTATTTCTTAAATGAACTTGTTCTCAGGGGCATGTGATATTGTACCAGTGTCATATGAGACAGTTTAAGAGGAAATTATACATGAAGAGCTGATGGTCATACATCTGGATCTGATGGTCACCAACGTAAGTGAACTAATCAGGGACATTGAGATTGGAGGCAGCCTGGGCTGCAGTGATCATGCATTAGTGGAGTTTGCAGTCCTGAGGGATATGGGTCAGCCAAGGAGTAAATTTAGGACCTGAACTTTAGGAAAAAAGACTTCCAGCTTGTCACTGAAAATCAGGAAATAAACTCTCTAACCAATTTATTACGTTAGAAAGCCAACATTACTTTATTAGCAGCACTGGATCATGAGTATGAATATCACAATAAGTACACACAGTTTTTTTAACCATCCTAAGTTAGGGAGCCATGAAACCAGACGAGAAATCTAGTCCTTCTCTCTCTGTAACACTTGTGGCTGGTTTCTTCAGTTGTTGCACCTTCTTTTCTATTAGTCAGGAGTTATCAGAAAGATTGAAGCAACACATCCCTTTAAATTCTTCACATCCATGATTATGTCTCAACAACAGGTAGTCTATTGCTGCTCGATTTTCAAGGGTGGCTTCTCTGATGTGTCATTTCTGTACTTAGGGCTGTTAAGGCTTGTGAAGTGTAATTTATATCTTTAACTAAAGAACATGTGATTCTCTTTATGGTGTGATAGTTTGATGCCAGAGATATTTTTTTGTTTTTATGCTTTTTAAATTAGTAGTATTTTAGTTTTATACTTTTATATATTAGTACCCCTATAATCCTATAACCTCTATCCTGTAACCTTGTATCCCTTTCCTATAGACAAAACAGAACCAAGTTATCAGCCTTTAAGCATTCCAGAGTTAGACTCGATAAACTATTGAAGTAAGCAGAGAACCTCCAATAGAAACTTGCCACAAGGAATAGTGTTACAAAATTCTGCTTTTCATTGGAGAATATTTCAAAACTATGTTACCCCTATAATAGTAGAAGCACGAACACCTTCAGAGACTTTTTACCCTTTTTGTACCCTTTTTACCTTTGTATAACTTACACTTGCTGGAACCCCACTCGGCAGGATTGGGCCCAAAGCCTGCACAGCAGGGGTCCCGGGGCTATCCCTGGGAAAGCTTTGTTTTCTCCAAATCCTTTAATAAATTTTTACTTTTTACCCTCTTATTTCGGCCTCAGCCTTTATTTTCCAAAGATATTAGGCATCAAGTTCATAGCTATCCCGACTCCAGGTGTTCAAAAGGCAGCAGCAACCATTTCACTCTCACTATATAGGGTAACTTGAGATTCACAATTCTCTGGCAATTGATAAGCTGAGCGCTTCTTTCTTTTATGTGCCAAATCATCTTTGTTTTCACAGTTAGAAGAGTAATTGACAAATGTTACATGTTGCTTTGCTGGGAAGGTCCCTCTCACTCTCATTTTTAGCATACTTTTTTATTTTTGTTGATGCTCCCATCGCATAGAGACTTTTATATGTTGGCTCAATTTTAAAGTTTTGTAACATGGTGAGATGTTCTAATACTTTTAAAGGAGCTGGAAATCCCACCAAGGAGCAGCTATACATTGATCCTACTGAATCCCCTGCACTTATGCAGAAGGAGAATGAATTCATCACTTCCCTTGCCAATAACTCCCAGATGTTTGTGTCTTCCTCCCACTGAGGTAACATGGGTTGAAGACAATCTGCATTAACCCTTGTTATTCCAGTACACAAAACTATAATCAACAAAATTAATGTCTGGTTAACTCGAGGCACATGGGTCCTGTGGCTTCGGCAATACATTCTGGTGCCGGCGATGGCTTGATTCATCTGTAGGGAAGCCACAAATCTACTCCTTGCACCTTCACAGAAGTATTGACAGTTAGCAGCACTTGATATGGTCCCTTCCACCTTTTTCAGAGGTTCTTCAGTCCAGGTTTTGATGTATACTCAGTGTCTGGGTTGGTGTGGATGGGTGGCAACATCCAGTGCCATTGGTGCTGCCAGCACAATGTATCTATGGAGAGAAGACAACACCTTCCCAAGGGATATAACATATTCAGTTAGGCTCTGATTCATTCTTTCCACTTTCCTGCTCGACTGAGGTCTCCATGGGGTGTGCAAGTCCCATTTTACCCCTAACATTTTAGCTGGGCTTTGCACTATTTCAGCAATGAAGTGTGAACCTCTGTCTGATGACATTCCCACTGGCATTCTGAACCTCGGGATAATTATCTTCAACAAAACCTTTACCACCTCCCTAGCTTTGTTGGTGTGACAAGGAAAAGCTTTTGGCCATCCTGAAAATGTATCTACCAGTACCAATAAACGTCTGTACCTGTTTTGCTGTGGAAGCTCTGAAAAGTCTATTTGCCAATAGTCTCCTGGACAATTTCCTTTCTTAACAGTCCCAGGCGTAGGCCATCTAATTTAATGTGTATTGCTCTTAAAACAGGTCTGGCACTTTTTTAAACACTGCTTTTTATGATACTAGTCATTCATATGCTCAAATTTGAGGCTTCAGTGCTTCTACCATAGACTCTCTTTCCCTATGAGTTACCTTATGTTGTTCCTCTGTGATCTTCCTCATAAGGTGTTGGGGAATTATTACCTGTTTGCTGGGTGTAATCCACCACCCTTCAGGACTCTTCAGCAACTAACAGTTTTGCCAATTTCTCATCTTCAGCCTGTGTATTGGTTTCTCATGTCCTGGTTTTTGGTAGTGGGGGGGGGTAGGCTACAGGGTTGGCTCCTGTGAGAAGTTGCCAGAAGCTTCTTCCATTTCCAGCAGAGCCAACCCCTGGTGGCTTCTTGGCTGCTGGCCAAAGCTGGGCCAGTTAGAAATTGTGGTAATGCCTCTGTGATAACATATTTAAGAAGAAAAAAATCCAAAAAGTGGTTGGGCAGTTTTAATTGCGGCCAGAGAAGAGCGGAGTGAGAACATGTGAGAACAACTATGCAGACACCAAGGCCAGTGAAGAAGGAGGAGGAGGAGGTGCTCCAGGCACCCAAGCCAAGATTCCTCTGCAGCCTGTGGTGAAGACCATGATGAAGAAGGCTGTTCCCCTGCAGCCCATGGAGATCCGTGGGGATAAAGAGATCCACCTGCAGCCCATGGAGGAGCCCCACGCCAGAGCAGATGGATGCCTGAGAGGAGGCTGTGACCCCGTGGGAGGCCCGTGGAGAGAGGGGCCCTACTCCCATGCTGGAGCAGCCTGTTGTTGAAGGACTGCACCCCGTAGAAGACGGACCCACACTGCAGCAGTTTGAGGGGGACTGTTGCCTGTGGGATGGACTCACATCAGAGAAGTTCACGGAGAACTGTCTCCTGTGGGAAGGACCCCACAGTGCAGCAGGGGAACGACTCCTCTCCCTGAGCAGCAGGAGAAGCCACGGATGATGAACTGACCATAACCCCCATTCCCTCTCTCCTTGCGCTGCTGGGGTAAGAGGTAGAGCTGGAAGGAGGTAGGGGTGGAGGGAAGGTGTTTTTAAGGTTTTTATTTTACTTCTCATTATCCTGCTCTGATTTTGTTAGTAATAAATTCACTTCATATCTCTAAGTTGAGCCTGTTTTCCCTGTCATGGTATTTGATGAGTGGTCTTTCCCGGTCCTTATCTCATCTTATGAACGCTTCATTAAATTTTCTCTCCTCTGTCCAGCTGCAGAGGAGAGTGAGTGAGTGGCTTTCGTGGGTGCCTGGCATCCAACCAGCGTCAACCCACGACAGCCTGATAATCAGCAGCCTCCTCATCCAAATGTCAATACTTCTTGGGTAAAACTAATAGGATGTCCCCACCGGTGGCCTCCTTGGCTGCTTTGTCAGCCAGACCATTTCCAATATTCACTGGGGTCTCTCTGAATTGATGAGCTTTACAGTGAATTATTGCCAGCTTTCGAGGTAGCCGTACCCCCTCTAACAATCTCTGTATTATTTGTCCATGTTTCATGGGGAATCCCTGAGTGGTTAACAGCCCTCTTTCCAAATGGCTCCATGGGCAGGGACCACTCCAAAAGCAAATTTCAAGTCAGTCCATATATTTATAGTCTTATCCTCTGAGAGCTCTAATGGTCTTGTCAATGCAATCCGTTCTGTTTTCTGAACCAGCTTTAGCTTATTACCTCATGCTGAGTTATCACTGCATACCCTGCTTTTTGGATTCCTTTTTTAACAAAGCTGCTCCCATCCATGAAGAGTTCCCAATCCACTTCTTCCAGAGGAGTGTACTGTAGATCATCTCAACTAGAGCACACCTGTTCAATGGTTGGTTCTGCATTCTGAGACTGTCCTGGAATTCTGGTGGCCCATACCAGCAGAGTGACTGCGTTGTCCACTTCCTCTGATATTTCTGCTTCAGGTTCAGAATTCTGCAACAGAAAGACTTGGGCCTCCAAGGCCTTTTCTTCAGGAATATGAACTTGGGGTTTTTTCAAATGTAATTTGTGCATTTAATTTACTCAATACACCTCTTCCTAATAATGGTATGGGGTATTCAGGTATATAAAGAATTTGATGGGCTAACAGCCATTTACCAATTCCAAATTTTAATGGTTGAAAGGCCAATTTTCCTTTTGCTTTGTTCCACCAACATTAATCATTTCCTGACTAAATTTTCCTTTACACATATTTAAAACCAAATACACAGCCCCAGTATCTAAAAAGAAATCCATTTTCTCAATCCCCAACATTAATGTAACCAGAGATTCAGCTGGGCATGACACCTCTGGTCCCCATTGCACATCATCTAATGTCAGGAGCCTTACTGCCTGATCAGGAGCCCTGGGTGGAGTCCAGGGTCCTGCAGCTCCTCTTTGTCCCTTTCCCCACAGACATTCCTGCTTCCAACGGTCCTTCTCTTTATAAACAGAACTGATCTCTGTCCAACTGCCTGCAATTCCTTCTCTGCCTCTACCCTGCTGTGCCCCCCCTTTTGGGCTTTGTTCCACTAATGCAGCTTTTGATCCCGACTATTGTACACTTTCCATGCTACTTCTAACAACTTACTCAAATTCCTAGCAACAACTATCTAATCATAAATAGGATTCCCTGGGAGACTGCCCTCAGGGACAAGGGAGTGGAACAGAGCTGGCAGACCTTTAAGGAAGTCTTCCACAGAGCATGAGAGCTAAGTGATCCCCAGGACCAAACTTTGCATTTTCTTTTGGTGTTAATCAGTAGCTATGGCTAGGCACTTATGATTAAGCAATTGCATTGTGAACCTTGTAGAAATTTGTAGGCTTGGATAATCCTTAGTTTTAAGGAAAAGGGAACAGAATCACAAGAGGAATGAGCCACCAGGAGTGAAGTCAGCAGGACTGAGCAGTAACTGGAGGAAAGGTAATTCCTTCAGGGGAGATTGTGACCACCAACCCATTGACCACCTACTCAAAATAGATCCCTGACTCACCTGAACTGTGTTACACCCTGGTCACTGAATTCCAGGGTTAAACCAAGATTCTTTTGCTCTGGGTAGACGCAAAGGAGAAAATCCCAACCAGATATTCTCAAGAGGTAAAGAACACAAAAAAGTTTACTGACAAACTATAGAAAATTAAGAAACATTGGCCAAAGAGTAAATACAAAATAACATCACTTATCACAGCATAGACTTAGCCCATTGAACATAGAAAATCTTTAAACCCATTTGGTATTACATTCTGTGAGACGAGAGTTAGAAGAAGAAGAAAGGGAGAAAAACAGAATAACAGGAAAGATATAGACAGACATAGCTACCAACTCCTGGGTTCCAGTGATGTAAAACTCCAAGATGAAAGTAGGGTTAAAGGACAACATGCTTGCCTCATGGTCAGGCTTACTAAAGCCTTGGCTCATCCTAGGCCTTCCTCCCAGGTGGGACTTCTGGTTGCTTGGCCACTCAGGGGGTGGGTTAGGCCACACTGGGGGGCTGCCTCCAGTGTGCTCTAATTGACAGACACTGCGGGGCTGGGGGGTATGGGGGCAGAGCACTACCTCACCAGGGCAAGGTCTGACCCACCCCCTACCACATTCCAAGCCCCCAAGATGTCTCAAAACAGATTACCTTTTCCAGTCTCTGACACTGTGCCTGCACACTAATTAGCATGAGAAGCAAGAGCTATAACAAGCAAATAAGGGTTTGGGTACTAATTAATGCAAAAGTTATGCAATCTGTAACCAATGAATGCTGATGCCTTTGTTTGTTAAAATGTATAAATAGTGTAAAGTTTTGATGATTGGGGAGCCAGCCTTTTGGGGGTTACCACCCGGCTCCCTACTTTGCGCAAACTAGAATAAAAACATAGAAATATCTTGCCTTGGTGTGTGAATTGGTGCTGTGCACCAGGTAACAAGCCCACGTTCTGGACAACAACTCGAGTGAAGTCTCTGGAATAGAGGGTGGTGGCTGGGTTCTCGATATGACAAGGCCTGGAAAATTAAGTATATTGGCCATCAACATGCCAAGGCAAGTGCTACATACTCAATTCATGGAAGGAGCTACCAACTGGCTAGAAGCATAACCTGTAAACCATGCCACTGCCCAAAAAACCATCTTGGGACTTTGAAGTTTCATAGAAACATGATGTGACATCCCACCCTTATGGGGAAGGGAGCACCCAAGATTCATAGATGCTCATGGTTGAACGAAACTACAAAAGTCAGAGGGTCCGCAAAAGCTTAAAAAGTTTTATTAGTAAATTACACACCTGGCATGGAAATTGGTATGTTAGTCCCTGACCTATTGCATAAGCACATAGCAGTGGATTTTGGATAAAGGTGGAGAGGAAAAGGGGAGAGAGAGAGAGGTGAATTAAAGAGCGGGAGAGAGGAAGGAAGGAAGGAAGGAAGGAAGGAAGGAAGGAAGGGAAAGAGAAAGAGAGAAAGAGAAAGAGAGAAAGAGAGAGAGAAAGAAAGAAAAAGAAAGAAAGAAAGAAAGAAAGAAAAAGAGAGAGAAAGAGAAAGAAAGAAAAAGAGAAAGAGAGAAGGAAAGAGAGAGAGAAATAGAGAGAAAGTAAGAAAGTAAGAGAAAGAAAGAAAGAGAGAAAGAAAGAGAAAGAAAGAAAAAATAAAAAGAGAAAGAAAAAGAAAGAGAAAGAGAGAAAGTAAGAGAAAGAAAGAGAGAGAGAAAGAAAAAGAAAGAATGAAAGAGAAAGAAAAAAGAGAAAGAAAGAAAGCGAAAGCAAAAGCGAAAGCGAAAGTGAAAGCGAAAGCAAGAAAGAGAGAAAGAGAGAAAGAGAGAAAGAGAGAAAGAAAGAGAGAAAGAAAGAGAGAAAGAGAGAAAGAGAGAAAGAGAGAAAGAGAGAAAGAGAGAAAGAGAGAAAGAGAGAAAGAAAGAGAGAAAGAGAGAGAGAGAGAGAAATCACCAGTCCTGGCTCCAGTGTCAATCCAACTGGGGTGTCCAGAGTCCTGGTGATGCCTTATCTGTTTGAAAAGCAGAGGCTGAGGCCAAAAAAGAGGGTAAGAAAAAGTAAAAAATTTGTTTGAGGTACGAAGAAGTAAAACCTTTCCCAGGACCACCTCCAGGACCAGCCACCCTAGCGGGAACGGGCCCAATCCCTGCAGTGGCGCAAAGCAATTGTAAGTTATAAGGGTATAAAAGGTAAAACAGTCTAAAAAGGGGTAAAAAGGTATTCCACACGCTCAAGCTTCTGCTGTTATAAGGTTTCAGCGAATTAACATAGTTTAGAAATATTCTCCAATGAAAAACAGAATTTAATGAGACTATTCCTCGCAGCAGGTTTCTGTTGGAGGTCTCTGCTTAGTTCGATAGCTTTGTTTTTCGGTCATCATAAAGCGATATCATGTCCAACTCTGTAATGCTTAAGGATGATAACTGGATCTATTTTGTCTAGGACAGGGTGCATTATTATCAATGAGTTTCAGTGGAAAGTTACAGGAATTCTATTATTCTAACATTACATTCTAATATATATAAAGCTAGAAAAGCAAAAAATCTCCTGGCATCATTTCCTCCCTTTTAAAGGCTCGACAGGATGTCTTCCTTGTCAAGTCTTTACCATCTATATCTAGCAACAGAATCGACTAACACAGCTGTTACCAAAAATTAGGTAAAATAAAAAAAACTCCTTAACACCAATGCAGCATTAAAAAGCAGGCATTCTTTATTCGGCCGGATGCACAGGGAGATAGCTCCTCCAAAAACTGTGCATGCCAGGTTGTCTTGGGGTGACTTTATGATGCTATATATCCCAATCGCCTGCTTAATGAAAAAATATTAACTCTGTGTCTTTAAGCTGGCTCGAGAAGCCAGGCACTGAGTTTTGGTTTTCTTCGAAGGTGTTTACATTTTTTACTTATCAGCTAGCTGTGTTGTGGTTCTCAGGACAGAACTCTGGTCAGTCGCCTTCTCGATAGCTGAAGGCGAAGGGACACTTTTTTACTTTTACCTTTTTTTTTCCATGTGAGTTTTCGGCACTGCTTTTACTCACACCGGAGGGAGTTAAAACTTACTTTTGGCTTTTTCCCTCCTCTGCCTGAGGCAAAGAAAGAAGACAGCTTTTTCTGGGACCGTGTTTTTTTCCTTCTTCCTTTGGAACTTTACAACGGACCACTGAACTCTGAGAGGCCTGCACCATCCTAGGCCTGGAGAGAGGTCTTCACCATCCTAGGCCTGGAGGGAGACAGAGCAGAAAACTACACCCAGGAAACAAAGGACTCTGAATTCATCCAGGTTGTCTTCATCACAAGAAGTTTATTATCTAACATGATTCAATTTTTATTTTCCTTTCCCTTCCCCTGGTGCCTGCATGCACCTCCCCCCCACAGCTGGGTTTTGTTAAATAAACAGATTTTTTTCACTTTCCTGCAAGAAATTCTTATGGGGGGGGAAGGGAGTTTTAGGACGCTATCTTTTGCAGAGGAGGCTCTTCGAGTCTTCCTCCTAAGTTTTTCCAAACTGTGACAAACATATTTGGCACCCAGATGTGACGGCTTGACCCCACGACACAGGTGTAAGAAGTTCCTGTTTATATACTGTATTTTACATACGTATTCATTGATTGTCTCAGAATAAACATACATATGATAATTATTTCCCTGAAATCATTAACATATTTTCCCTCCTCTTTACGCATGTGTTCTTCTGTCCTGAGGGTCTCTCTGGTGGTCCCTGGTGGTCGTAGACCCCAATGTTCCAGTCGACCTGGCTGAGCTGGCAGGGCACTGGGGCTGGTGAACTTCCAGTTCTCCTTCCCACACAATGGGCATTGTGCAGTTCCATAGGCCAGTAGTTTTTGGAGAACAAGCATTGTGTGAGCTCACCAGGTGTAGACAATTTATCATCCGGTAACATTCCCCCCCTTTGAGGCTTGTGAAGCTTGTCTTCTTTGCAAGCCTTCATAAGCCTCACTTTGCTTTTTTACTAGCATGATATAAGTTCCTCACATGGCATTAGCAATCGTTTTTTATGCAGCCTAAAGCAGGCATCATAATCACAATTATTACTATGATTACAATTATATTTTGCAAAAGTGAGACCAACCAACCAGTGAGAGAAAATACAATTCCTTTAAATATTTTGTTTAACCAGTGACTTTCTAATCCTGCTCTTAGTTCTGTGCTTGATGCAGCGACCAATTTTATTCTCTCTATTTGATCCTCCAATTTAGCAGTCACATTTGGAATCTGGACACAATAAGTATTGTTGTTTAAATTCAAGTATCCACATACTCCATGTTCATGTAGGAGTAATAGATCTAATGCCAATCTGTTTTGTAAGGTCATTTTAGTTGTGGCTTGCAATCGTTCATTTATTTCAGTAAATCCCAATTGAGTTGCATTTGCTAAAGTCTCCATTTGCAGAGTCAAATTATGTATGGTTAGTCTATTCCTAAAGGTGGATATTTGTGAAGATGGATTTTAAATTCCATCATACTATCGTTCCTGTACTGGGGTGTTTCCAATTTTCATCACGTTTAACTTTTCCCCATAGTTGAGTTCCCAATGGTGACTTCTTCCACAGGGGGCATAATGTTAATACTCCCAGTGTCCATTGTACTCTTGATTCTCCCAAAGGCAAATGTGTGGTCCAAATTCCATTACTCCCTACCCATACTGTGGGTCCTAATGATTTTACCGTGTCCTGCTGACAGTCTATATCTCTCCAGGTCTCGTTGTTGGTTAGGTGAGACCAGGTGTCATTAAGAAGAGTAGAATAATTTCTACAAACACATCCCAGTCTTAGAGCCTGGGCCACAGTCATGAGTCGCTGTATCTCAGGATTCCTACTAGTACAAATGTATATTTGAGTGCAGTTCCACTTTTCTTTTATTTTTGGATTCTTTTGTCTTGACCTTATTAAATGAGATTATTGTATACTGACTTGTAAGGGGTCTTCTGCAAGGCCTGGACTCCCTTCCCAGTCTAGGCACCACTGAACTGGCTGGATATATTCCCATTGTCCCATTTGAGGGCTATTCCATATTTCTGGTATTTGACACCCTCAAGGAGTATTGGTGCAATCTGTTGGCCGACAGACATTTTCTGAAGTTATTTTTAGATCCGGTTTTGAGATATTACAATTCTCAACTGTATTATTCTGACGTGTCCATTGTAAGGAATATTGTCCTTCCGTCCCCATCCAATTGGCATGGATGCTATTTCCCTCCCACATGTGTTCCCAAATTTTTGTCAAATTAATGACTAAAGCTCCCCACGGAACTGGATTTTCTGCAGAGGTTGGTGTTGGCAAACAAGCTGTTATAGAGGTTACATTCTGTAATCTGCCAAAATCTTGAACTAGCTTTAAGATCATATTCCCCCTCCCAGAGACTAACAACATAGTTTTAATTGTTATTATAAATATGTAATTATTTGTCATCTTCATCTAAATACTATCCTCTGGAATATGATTTATATAAAAACAAACAAACAAACAAAACCCTCAACGGTATTAATTAGTCTTAATTCTGCTGTGTGTGATGTGTGGTTGCTGGTTTTACCCACGTGTGATGAACCCAGGGTTCGATTCCTTCCACCTTAAGTGCAGTGTAGGTTACCAGGAGGACTTGGAAAGGTCCTTTCCACTTTTCTTTCAAGGGTTCAGAGTTCCAGGTCTTTTATGTATATGAAGTTTCCAGGTTGGTATGGGTGAACAGGAGCATCCAAAGTAACTGGTCCTGATAGGGTTATGAACTGACGGAGTCCAGCAAGAGTTTTTCCTAAAGAAACCAAGTATAGATTTGAATCTGTTTCTCCCTTTGAATGTATTTCTCCGGGAATTGATCGTATTTGATATGGTCGTCCATGCAGCAATTCATAGGGACTCACTTTAGTTTTTGTTCTTGGCTGAATTCTGACTCTCAAAAGAGCCAGAGGAAGGGCCTGTGGCCATTTTAAGGAAGTTTCTTGGCACATTTTACTGATTTGTCATTTCAAAGTCTGATTCATCCTTTCCACTTTCCCACTTGACTGTGGTCGCCAAGGTGTGTGTAAGTCCCATTTTTTACCCAGGGTTTTGCTCAGCTGTTGTACCACATCTGCTATAAAATGTGGGCCTCTATCTGAAGACATCCCAAGTGGTACCCCAAATCTCAGTATGATTTCTTTAAGCATGATTTTTGCTACATCCCTAGCTTTATTGGTGTGACAGGGAAAGGCCTCTGGCCATCCAGAAAACTTATCCACCAATACCAAAAGATACCTATACCAGTTTTGCCTGGGTAATTCAGAGAAATCTATTTGCCAATAATCTCCAGGTGAATTTCCCTGTTTAATTGTTCCAGAAGGTGGCCTTTTCCTATTTATGGGATTGTTTTTTAAACAAATAGGACATTTTACTAAAATTGATTTTGCTATTTCAGTCATTCCCACACGGAATACGGAGTTTTGGAGACTAGATATCATGGGCTCAGTTCCCCAATGGGTTTTGTTATTTTCTTTTTCCATTATTTTCCTCATTATAGAAGGTGGAACTATAACCTGTCGGTTGTCTGTTACCCACCATCCCCCCTGATTCTTGGTGGCTTTTAATGTCTTTGCTAAGCACTGATCCTTGCTGTCATACTTAGGCTTAAATTCAGATATGTTAATTTGTTTTTGTGGTACTAATGCTAGGGTGCCTTTTTCAGCTACTCCTCGAGCTGCTTTGTCTGCCAATCGGTTTCCTACTGTAATACTAGTTTGTCCAGATTGATGTACTTTGCAATGCATCACTGCCACCTCCTTCGGTTTTTTAATTTCTTCCAAAAGTTGTAGAATTTCTTCTTTGTGTTTAATAGCTGATCCTTGAGCTGATAGCAGTCCTCTCTCCTTCCATATAGCTCCATGGGCATGAATTACGCTAAATGCATATCTAGAATCAGTCCAAATATTCACTCTTTTGCCTGCTGCCAAATTCAATGCTTGTTTTAGTGCTATTATTTCTGCTTTTTGGGCTGACGTGTTAATTGGTAAAGATCGAGCTTCTAATACTTCAGTAGGGGTCACCACTGCATATCCTACCATCCGTTTCCTGTACTTCATGAAACTGCTCCCATCTGTAAATAATTCTAAGTCAGGATTCTCTATTGGCTCTTTTCACAAATCAATTCTGCTGGAATATACCTGCTCGATGGTTTGGAGACAATCATGTACTAAGGCTCCCTCATCCACTGCCTTTGGATCAAGGAACATGGCTGGATTCGTGGTTGCTGTCGTCCTTAATTTTGCATCATCTTGTTCCAGAAGCACGACTTGGTATTTAAGCATCCTGCTGGGGGATAGCCAATGCCCCCCCTTTTGCTCTAACACAGATATCACCATATGAGGGACAAAAACAGTTATGTGCTGTCCAGTCTTGAGCTTCCTGTCCTCTCGGATCAGTAGAACAGTTGCAGCAACTGCTCGCAAGCATCCTGGCCATCCTTTGCTTATGTTGTCCAGCTGTTTGGAGAAGTAGCCCACAGGTCTCCTCCAGGTTCCCAACTTCTGCGTCAGGACTCCCAGTGCTAAATGTTGCCTCTCATGTACAAACAGTTCAAACGGATTGGTTAAATCAGGAAGCCCTAATGCAGGTGCTGTCATTAATGCCCTTTTCAGTTCTCGGAAGGCAGTTTGGCACTCGGGAGTCCACGCCAATTGTCCTTCCTTTGTCTCTTTTAGGGCTTCATAGAGGGGCTTCACTAAAAGTCCATAGTTTAATATCCATAACCAGCACCATCTGACCACTCCCAGAAAGCCTCATAATTCTCAGGTATTCTGTGGTTCTGGAGTTTGGCAGATTGCTTCCTTTCTGTCAAGGCAAAGAATTCTTTGCCCTTGAGTGATTTCAAAGCCCAAATAGCTCACAGTTGTCTTTCCTATTTGAGCTTTTCCTTTAGTTACTCTGTAACCATTTTGTCCCAGAAAGTTCAACAGACTTATGGTCATTTGCAGGCATTGTTTTTGGGTCTCTGCTGCCAGCAGGATGTCATCCACATATTGTAAAACTGCTCCTCCAGTGTTATGTTTCTTCCATTGTTCTAATTCTTTTTCTAGTTGATTTCCAAATATTGTCAGACTGTTTTTAAATCCCTGCAGTAGGATGGTCCAGGTTAACTGAACTTTGTGTCCGGAGGTGGGACTTTCCCATTCAAAAGCAAATATTGCTTGACTATTTTCCTCCAAGGGTATGCAGAAAAAGGCATCCTTAAGATCAATCACTGTAAACCATTTATAATCCCCTTTTAGTGCTGACAAGAGTGTGTACGGATTAGCTACTACTGGATGAATATCTGGCACTATTTTATTAACGGCCCTTAAATCTTGTACTAACCTATATTCCCCATTCTGCGTTATAACTGGTAATATTGGTGTGTTGTATTCTGATTCACACTCCTTCAATAACCCATATTCTAAAAATTTTTCTGTAAATTTCTCCAGCCCCTTCCTTGCCTCCCATTTAATAGGATATTGTTTTTGCCTTACCAGTTTAGCTTCAGGTTTGAGAGTTATCCTCACCGGTTTGGCCACTTTTGATGGTCCAGGCATTTCAGTTGCCCATACCAACGGAGTCACAGCGTTATCTACCTCCTCTGGGATTTCTTCCAACTCATTTGACTCCTGTAACATAAAAATCCTTGCCTCAATGGCTTTTGATTCTGGTATTTGAATTTGTATTTCCCCATCTCGAAAAGTTATTTGAGCATCCAATTTTCCCAATAAATCTCTCCCCAACAAGGGGACTGGGCATTCAGGCATATATAGAAACTGATGAGTAATCCAATTCTTTCCTAATGTAAATTTCATGGGTTGTAAAAAGGACCGAGTTTCGCTTTTCCCTGTAGCACCAATTACATTTATCGCATGTTTACTAAGTTTCCCTTTACATGTATTCAATACAGAATAAGTTGCCCCTGTGTCTACAAAAAATTCCACTTCTTTCCCCAGCCTTAGTGTAACCAGGGGTTCAGCTGGGCTGGAATCCCCCCGGTCCCCTTCAATCTTCAGTTTCCAATGTGACAGCCTGTAAGACCGGGTCCAGCTTTCCAATCTGCAGGCATTCTTGCTTCCAATGCCCCTTTTCCTTACAGAGTACACATTGGTTTTCCCCTAACCGTTGTCGGGGAAATGGTGGGAGCCTCCCACCTCCCCTTCCCTTTGTTCCCCCCTGACCTCCTCTTTCCCCTCCCCTGTTGGCCAATCCCTTAGCACCCTCCACAGGTCCCTTAGCCCCCACCAGAGTTGCAAGTAGTTTCTCGTGTCTCTGGTTTTCCCTTCTAGCCTGCCATATTTCTTTTTCCCTATCCCTGTTGTGATATGCTCTCCATGCTTCATCTAACAACTCTCCTAGGTCACATGACTGCGCTCCTTCCAGTTTCTGGAGTTTTCTTCTAATATCTGGGGCAGACATCCCGATAAAGATAGTTGCTAACTTCACAGCCTCCTCTGGATTCTCAGGATCCAGATTAGTATATTTTCTGGTAGTCCCCTTTAATCCTTCCATGAAAGCTGTGGGGGATTCAGTGCTGTCCTGCTTTACCTCATACAGTTTTGACCAGTTCATGGCTTTTGGTATAGCATGCTTTACACCAAATAATACCTATCTTTGATATCTTGTGTAAAGGGTTAGCCTGAGGGCAGACCCCAGACCTCCATGGCTATATTCTTCAGAGGATATGAGACGGCAAAAACAAGGCTGCAAGCTTGAGAAATGATTAAATAGTTTTATTCACTAACTACTACTAAGAATAGAAAGAATAAACAAATAATAAAAATATCAAGGCATAATGTACAAATATCATTCTCCTCCCAATACATCCCAGTCTTTCTCACTGATCACACAAAGGACATAAAACATGAGATTCTGATCTTTTGATTAAGAGTTCTTATTGCCACTTTTATGGGATAAAGAGTTCTTTCTGTTATGCAGTGGGGTTCATCCCACGGAAGATAACTCTCTACAGAGTGTCTTCAGCGTGGTTCCAAACCTTTAGGAAAACAGCCCACCCAGATTCTACAGTGGTGTGTCCTCTCTCCCACAATACACCTACAGTTCGTGGGTCACAAGAAAAGTCCGATGGGGTTAAGCTTTTAAGGACAAGTCATTCCAGCTTAAAGGTACCAGTAGTACAGTCTCTCTCTCTCACTCATAATCTCCAAAGGCTGCAATTTCATCTGCTCACAACATAGTGTTCTTATTCTTAGGCTGTGAATTTCGAATCCCCCCCTCTCGTATTTTGTGAATTACAGAGAAACTTACTTTGGCTCTATTACTGATCACTGGGCCCCGGGGCCCGGGGCCTTCACCCATAGACACAGAAAGGTGAATCCTGATGCTGGTAAAAATGGCTTCTCTGCTGGTATTTCTTGCCACTTCCGTCTTCTCTTCCATTAGGCTACTGGTCGTCATATCAGTCCTTCACGTGACTTGCTTCCGTTTCTCTCTGGCTTGGAAAAGAGGTTAATGTTTGCAGGAAATGCCTACAAAAGTATTTGTAACAGTTCACATACTCCCATAAGATAATTCAGCTGGTTTTCTCCCCCTTTAAATCATACGGCTACATCTCTGGTCTGTATCAGCAAGGCAGGCTCTCCCTCCAAACTGCGCCGTCTGCGCTGGCAGCTATCCAATTTACAACAGTTTTATTAGCTGCTAATTAATTCACTGCAATTCGCCTTATCTCTGCAAGGTCACCCTTTGATTTCACTCATCCATCTCCGAAAGGGAAAAGAAGGGGAATTTCTTGGCTCATCTTTCAGCCATCTCTCTTGGCTTGGCTCCGGCTTGGTCTTGGTCCAAATGGCAATAGGCCAGCTTCCTCTCGGGTCCAAATGGAACAGGACCAGTGGGGGGGGCAGGGGGAGGCTGGGGCCCTCTGCCGGGCCCCCCGGGCTGTGGGCCCTGGGCCCCGGGGGGGCCACTGCTGCTGCCCGTGGGTGCAGCAGGGAACAAGTGAGAAGATACTTCCTCTGGATGGTTTTTTTATAACATTCTTACCACAGAGGCACATCCTGAAATCAAGTGGCTTATACAACTGTCCATCACCTGTTTTAACCAATCAGATCTCTACCACATTGGGTCAACCTATAATATCTTGACAGACGATCTCGGGGCCCCGGTAAATTAGGATCCCACCTTGGATTTGTTAAAGGAAAATTCTCATCTACAGTTCCTTCTAAGTCTCCATTAGCATGTACCTCCTCTACCTGCTTTCTGGCCATAGTCAACACCATCTTTTTTTTTGTACTATCCAACAGTGTATCTAACATCACTTGTATATCATTCCAGTCAGGGTCCTGAGTTCTAATTATGGTTTCAAATATCTTAGCAACTCTATCCGGATCCTCTCTATAAACTCCTGCTGCCTTTCTCCATGTCATTAAATCCACAATTGAAAATGGGGTTTTTATTGTTACTGGACCCTGATTCTTGACCTCCTGCTGGAGGGGAGCCATGAGAACATCCTCAGCATCTCTCCCAATATCTCCTTGCTGCCTTCTAGTACGTCCTGCAATCGGACTAAAATCCTCCGATCCCCTAAAGTGTTCTCTCCATTCCAGTCCACTTTCCCATGACCCACTTATGTGTCTAACCGCATTCCCCAGTGATTCATCATTCTCCCCCCCCATTCTTTGCTGCGGAGCAACCATCAGTTCTAAATCATACTCCTCCTCCTCTCGCCTGCATTTTAAGCACCTTCGTCCTATGTTGCACACAAAACAACACCTCTTTCAACTCTGTCTTTCTTTTCAAGTGCATAACAAACTTCATCCCATGTATTGTCCCTTCTACAAAACAACATTAATTGCATAATATGGTAATTTAATATGATAATATATAATATAGTATTATTATGTTAAAATACATAATATGGTATTATACTAAGGATCCATCCTTAGGCCACTTCTTCTGATTTTCCAACAAATAAAGTAGCCACCACTGATTATAAAATTTTATAAGTTTTTTGCACATAAGAGCATCTCCCCCAATTTGTTTCCAATGTTTCAAGATATATCCCAGCAGTGATAGCAGTGGTATCCCTTTTGAGGTTTTATTTCCCATTATACTAATTACCATTTAGGAGCTCCTTAGAAAGGACTCTAACCCTTCCCTTTTGAAGGGACTCTAACCCTTCCCTTTTCCCACCTTAGGTACCTTTAAACCGAACCCTGCATAGCTTTTGCTGCGCCTTACAGGCAGGTTAACAGTTAAAACCTTTAAAGTAAAAAATGCCTTTATCTTACCAGGGATCTTGCTCCGATTTCCTTTGGACCGGGGATCAAAGGTTCTCCCCAAGAATCCCTCGGTGCCGGCTGGAGGTTCCGCGATCCCTCAGATCCGTTGAAATTCAGGAGTATAGTCCCACCTGGGTCGCCAAAACTGTTATCAAAAATTAGGTAAAATAAAAAAAACTCCTTAACACCAATGTAGCATTAAGAAGCTGGCATTTTTTATTCGGCCGGATGCACAGGGGGATTGCTCCTCCCAAAACTGTGCATGCCAGGTGTAAGAAGTTCCTGTCTATATACTGTATTTTACATACATATTCATTGACTGTCTCAGAATAAACATACATATGATAATTATTTCCCTGAAATCATTAACATATTTTCCCTCCTCTTTATGCATGCGTTCTTCTGTCCTGAGGGTCTCTCTGGTGGTCCCTGGTGGTTGTAGACCCCAATGTTCCAGTCGACCTGGCTGAGCTGGCAGGGCACTGGGGCTGGTGAACTTCCAGTTCTCCTTCCCACACAATGGGCATTGTGCAGTTCCATAGGCCAGTAGTTTTTGGAGAACAAGCATTGTGTGAGCTCACCAGGTGTAGACAATTCATCATCTGGTAACACAGCCAGCTAGCATACAGAAAATAATTACAATTTCTACTATTATGTACACTTCTTTTATTCAGGGCCAGTTTGCTAACCATGAAGTGACAGTGTCAAAGACATAGTCAAAGTTTAAGGTGTTATTTCTGAGAGTTACTTTGTGTAAAATTTGGGTCTGCCTCCGAATTTCAGTCAAATCTTTCCTAATTTTTCTACTCTGGTCCACATAAGAACAACAGGTGGTGTTAATAATCGCACATACACCTCTTTGAGCAGCCAGTATGTAATTAAGAGCCATCCTATTTTGTAAAACCATACCAGCCAGGTTATGGACTTCCTCCTGCAGGGCTGAAATTGCATCCGTAGTTTGTTGTTCGATATGCTCCACAACAGATGACATATTTACAACTGCCCTTTCCAGCTCGACTACTCCTAGAGAGGGAATAAGAGCTCTGACTATACTATGGAAAAGTGTGGGACACTCGGTGAGGGGATTAATAGATCTTTTCATCCTCCCATTTGAATTTTCAATATGGTCATATATTGTTATGTTTGGAACTACAGCCTCAAGGGCACAGGCCTGATTTTTGTCTATGGGCAGGACTTTCCAAGCCTTATTGTCACATATCCAATACCACCCCATCCCGTATGGTAGAGCTAGATTCCATGATGTCAATTCCATCTTTCTTACTGTTCTTGGGCTTATTCTTTTCATAAATTTGGTCTTATCACAATATGAGGGAAGAATGGCCCTTCCTGTAGCATTTACAATTGCACAGGGAACTGTATAATTTTTACAATCTATTAGGTCGTTCAGTGGTATAGGAGGTAGAATGGTGTTATTATTGACTCGTTCCCACCTTTCAGTGTGGTTTGCATTCATTAAAATGCTAATTAGTGGCTAGTTATTACTCCCATCTAAAGGAGGCAACTGGGTGCAAATCCAGCAGTTATATTTATTAAGGGCTTTAGATATATTTTTAACTAGGCTCCCATGCAAATCGTGGTGCCAATCCTGAGTCATGGTTACCAAATGTGCGGATAGCAAACATGAAAAGAAAAGTTTAGACCATATCACTTTGGTCTTCACTAGTCTCTGTTTTTTCGATGGTTTTAGGAGTAGAAGTCTTCTTAACTCTGGAGTAGTGGATCCATGGTGCCTTGCCAGTAGTCTTGACTGCAGTGAGGGTAGTCAGCAGGACTTGGAATGGGCCTCTCCACTTGACTTTTAAAGGATCACTGTCCCACCACTTAATGTAGACCCAATCTCCAGGCTGGAACGGATGAGCAGGTGTGTCCAGTCCGATCATCTGGATAACACAATGAATCTCTGGAGCTTCTACAAAGTGGAAATTAAAGCCATTCAATATCTCTGCAAATCAGGTTTCCCCCTCATTTGAATTTCTCCCAGAATATGTGGTACTTGATAAGGCCTGCCATACAGTATTTCATAAGGACTTATGCTGTCTTTTCGTCTCGGTTGAATATGAATTCTCAGTAAGGCTGTAGGCAAGGTCTGAACCCATGTCTGTGGCGAGGCAGTCCCAAACCCAGGTCAAGAAGGTTATCTGCTGTTTTGCATAAACCAGAAAGATCTTTCCCTTCCCCATGGCCTCGCAGACCCACAGACGCCAGGCTGATATGACAGTGAACAACTGCTGTAAAGAGATATTATGCTGGTATTTTTATGGCTCGTAGACACCATACTTTACAAGGTATAAAAGATTCACTCTGCCTCACACAAGTTGGAAAAAATCCTCTATGCACCCCAAAGTGTGAGAGGAAAAAGACCCCCCAAGCTGGGACGCTGGCTTTGAGTAATTCCTCTCTTCTGGAAGTTGAGTGAAAGAAGCCTCAGCACACCATACCATAACACTTCAGGTTTGGTAAGTGATATGAGCTTCTAAACTGTACTATTCCTTGGCTAGCCATAGTATTGATCTATATCATGCACTGTATATTCATATTATAACTCACTAGTGAAACCTCTTGTTACCCTGTGTAGTTAGCAATTGGCATATTTAAGCCTATTGCTGACGGTGGCACAGTGTTTTGTTACCCTGTGTAGTTAGCAATTGGTATATTTAAGCCTATTACTGACGGTGGCACAGTGTTTATTAATATCCCTTTTGTTTTATCCCTGTGTAGTAACAGTCTATTTTAATTCTTATGTCTGTTAATTTTGTGTCTATTAATAAATAATCCATTCTATAATAGACTGAATCTGCCATTATTAAAGAACTTATGAATGAGAGTGGGTCTTGGGGTGCTGGCCACCCTCAATAACGTGACTGCCTGCTGCCAGAGGCCTGGGCAAAAGACAGGGACTGATTTAACCCACATCATCCATTTGTAACAATGTCATAGATGTCTCTTGACAGTTTTTACTAATTTGTGTTTTTGGTGTTCCGTTCATACATTCAACTTTACCACTTGCTTGCGGTCTGTATGGTGTATGTAGATCTCAAGTAATTCCCAAAATTCGGCTAACTTCCCCAACCACTGTTGCAATAAAGTGAGGTCCCCTGTCTGATGACATTCCCAAAGGAACACCAAATCTTGGAATTATATGATTAAGCAAAACCTTCACCACCTCTTTAGCTGTGTTAGTGTGACAGGCGTAGGCTTCAGGCCAGTCACTAAATGTGTTCACTAATACCAGTATGTACCTGTATCCCTCTTTGCATGGTAACTCAGCAAAATCTATTTGCCAGTAAYCTCCAGGAAGATCCCCTGCCTTTGTGACTCCTAATACAACCCTTTTGGTAGTGTTGGGGTTATTACGGCTGCAAACCTCACATTTACTTGTTACAGATTGTACAATATCAGTCATTCCCTTTCCTATCACTATCTTTCTCAGGTGTTTCAAAAGATTTTCTGTTCCCCAATGAGTGCTCTAATGTTCTCGCTGAACTATTTCCCAAAGGACCAATGGTGTGACTACAACTTGCCCTACTAGTGTGACAGCCCACCCACTTTCTTTGATTTCAGCTTTAAGAAATTTAATTAATTTGTGATCTGCTTGGTCATACTTTGGACTATACCCTGACAAGTCTATTTCTTTCTTTGGTATTACTGCTAGGATGCCTTTTTCTGCAGCCCCTTTTGCTGTTTTATCAGCAAAACTATTTCCCAGTTCTGGAGTGGTTTTCCCTTTTTGGTGACCCCTACAATGCATGATATCTACTTCTGTAGCTTTCCTGATGCTCTCCAAGAGGGCAAGGATCTGTTCAGCATGTTTGATTTCATTACCTTGAGCATTCAACAGTCCACTCTCCTTCCAGATGGCTCCATGGGCATGGACAACACTAAAAGCATATTTGGAGTCAGTCCATATATTTACCTTTTTTCCTTTGCTCAGGTCTAGGGCCCTCGTCAGTGCAATCAGATCAGCTTTCTGCTATGACACATCTGCTGGCAGGGCCTTTGCCTCGATCACCTTGTCCTGGGTTGTCACTGCATAACCTGTCATTCGCTTACCATTTCTCATGAAGCTGCTCCCATCTGTAAACAGCTCCCAGTCTGGATTTTTACGGTCCCATCCTTCAGGTCTGGTCTGCTGGACTAGACCTCTTCGATCATTTGCAAACAGTCATGCTCATGCACATTTTCAATTGAGGTGGATGATAGAAACATGGCAGGGTTAACAACAGAAGTTGTTTTCAGGGTAACATCATCCTGTTCCAACAACACAGCCTGATATTTAAGCATCCTGCTAGGGGACAACCAATGGCCCCCCTTTTGTTGGAGTACAGCTGTTATGGCATGGGGCACATATACTACAATGTACTGCCCCAGGGTGAGTTTCTGGGCCTCTTGGATCAGGATAACAGTAGCTGCCGCAGCTTTCAAGCACCCAGGCCACCCTTGGCTGACATTGTCCAGCTGTTTTGAGAAGTAGGCCACAGTTCTTCGCTGGTTTCTGAGATGTTGGGCCAGTACCCCCAGAGCGATATTCAGTCGCTCATGTGTAAAGAGTTCAAAAGGTTTAGTTAAGTCCGGCAATCCTAGGGCAGGGGCTGACATAAGAGAGTGTTTCAGTTATTTAAATGCAGCCCTTGTACTTTCTGTCCATATGATAATGCCCTTTTCAGCTTCTTTTAAGGCCCCATATAGAGGTTTTACCAGAAGTCCATAATTTGGTATCCACAGGTGACACCAACCTACCATTTCCAGGAAATCTTGCATCTTTCTCACAGTGTGGGGCTAGGGAAGATGACAGATGGCTTCCTTCCATTCTCTGCTGAGCCGTCCATGACCACGAAAGGTCTCAAGCCCCAGATAAATTACTGCTTCTTTGGCAATCTGCACTTTTGCTTTTGAGGCATGGTATCCACTTAGTCCCAAAAGGTTTAGCAAGCTTATGGTTAACTGGGTACAGTTATATTGTGATTTAGCAGCTATTAATATATCATCAACATATTGAAGAATAACCCCTTCTGGTTCTTGTCTTTTCCAATCTTCTAATTCGTTTGCTAGCTGGTTTCCAAATATTGTTGGGCTGTTCTTAAAACCCTGAGGTAGCCCTGTCCAAGTTAGCTGACTTTTTCTCCCAGTCTCGGGATTTTCCCACTCGAAAGCAAAAAGTTATTGGCAATTTTTATGTACAGGGATACAGAAGAAGGCATCTTTCAGATCTAAGACGGTGAACCACCCCAGTTCATCTGTGAGTGTGGACAAAAGGGTGTATGGGTTCACTACAACTGGATGTATATCCTGTTATCTTGCTAATTGCCCTTAAATCCTGCACTAATTGATAACTCTTACCATCAGCCTTCTTAACCGGCAGGATGGGTGTATTATACCTAGATTCACATTCCACTAATAACCCAAATTTAAGGAATTTCTCAATTATAGGTGCTAATCCCCTGCGACCTTCTAATTTTAAAGGGTATTGTTTTTGCCTTACCCGTGTGGCTCCTGGTTTGAGTGTAATGATCACGGGCTCTGCTTGTTTGGATCTTCCTGGGATTTCACTGGCCTACACTATTGGGATGACAGCATTTGCAGCTTTTGTGGGGATTTCACCATAATGTTCCTGTATGAAAAGTGCAGCTAATTCGACAAATTTAGTCTCAGGAATTATAACCCGCACTCCCCCATCCTTTTTGAATTTAATTTCTGCTTCCAATTTTTCCAATAAGTCCCTTCCCAACAAGGGTCTCGGGAATTTGGCATATAGAGAATTCTGTGAGTTACTCAGTGTTTTCCCAATTTGAATTTTAAAGGCTGGAAGAAAGGCCGTGTTTCACTTACTCCTGTGGCACCGACCACATCTACAGTATCTTGACTCAGTTTCCCTTCTAAAGTATTTAATACAGAATATGCTGCTCCCGTATCTATCACAAACTCAACCTTCTCATTTCCCATCTTAGCTATAACCAGAGGCTCTGCTGGGGTAGAAGCCTCCAGTCTCCTTCATCCCTGACTCACTGCTAATTGAGGGGCTGGGCCCTGGGATTTCTTCTTCAGTATTGGACAGTTATTTTTCCAATGTCCCTTCTTCTTGCAGAAAGCACATTGGTCACCGTCCAAAGAAGAGGCACTGTTTCATTATCTCTTAGGTGACCTCTCATTAGAATCTTGCTTATTGTGCTGGTGTCTGTCTCTATCTCTTGGCTCTCTGTTCCTGTATGCTATCCAAGCTACATCTAACAATTTGGCTATATCCTGCTTCTCATGTAGCTTTTGGAGTTTTCTCCTTATATCATCTGAAGATTGACCTACAAACAAGTAAACCAGGTGAGCCTTTCCTTCAGGTGATTCGATATCTATATTTGTATCTTTGTTTGCAGTTTCTCTTAGCCGATTTAAAAGGTCTGTTGGGGATTCATTTTCATCCTGTTTTACTTCATATAATTTGGACCAATTTATAGCTTTAGGGGTCGCATGTTTCATTTCATAAACTATCCAGTTCTGATAATGTTTTAGCTTTTCAATGTCTGCTGGGACATTTTGGTTCCATTTTGGGTCATCCGAATGAAAGACTTCACCAACTGACTCTCGAATACTACCACCTAATATTTGGCCCTCAATAGTTGAGACAATTGTTCTTTTTACCATTTCTTGCTCTTTTTGGTCTAGCAAAGCATTCATTATACTATTCATAACATTCCAATCAGGACACTGTGTTTTGATAGCTTGTTCTACAAAATCAGTCACCTTTTGAGGGTCTTCTTTGTATTTCCCAACTGAACTCTTCCAGGTTTGTAGTTTCATGAGGGAAAATGGAACCTTGATATAAACTGGGCCTTGTTTCCCTATAGCTTCCCTTAATGGAGCTTGCAATATTGGTTCTTTTCCCTTTTTGGATCTTGTCCTTCTAGCTATAGGGCTGGGGGCTTCTATGGCTTCTTGAGCTATCTTCCCTTTTCTTTTCTTGGACCAAGAAGCTTTTCCTTTAGCTTTCTTTTCAGGGAGGGGAAATGGATCAAGCTCTTCTGAAGAAGAATCAGAATTGCTGCTACTGTCTGGTGTACTATCGCTATCCATATCTGTGCTACTGTCTGTATCATTCTGACTTGGGCTGACAGGTCGCTTCCCTTTCCCTCTGTCAGTTGCACTGTGGCAATGTGACCTTCCTTTCTTTTTCCCTTTCCCTGCCTCTCTGATGTCACTGTGGGATGTTCCTTCCCTGTTCCTTCTGTGGGATGGGCCAGCTTCATCACTTTCCCAAGGCAGAGCTGTGGGCTGCAGCCCCTCCCCTGTGGGCTGGGCTGAAGTCGGGTCTCCACCCCCCGGTGCCGCCCCAGCAGGCGGAACTGAGGTGTGGTTTGGCGCAGGGGTTGGGATGAGTGGGGGCCACATCCCTGGCCAAAAGGGCCACCCCAGGGGCTGTTTTCCCCCACCCCCCGATCCCATTGGAATGAGCGGCTTGGCCAACTGCGGGGGAGGGGTGGGCCAGATAAAGGGATCCTCCTGCTCTTTTTCTATTTTCACCAGTGGGGAGGAGAGAGGGGAGGTAGTTTCTGTCCCTTCCCCACTCGACTGTTCCAGGGAAGAGAGCGGAGGAGATTTGGCAGATGATTTAGGTGGAGAAGGGGGAGGAGGGGGGGGGACCGGGAGGAGGAGGGGGCTCCCCCTTCCCTGTCCATCCCTCATGGCGGGGGCGATCTGATCCATCTCTGGTAGCTGGTAATCCATTTTAAAAGTCACCTCTTTCTTTTCATCTTTCCTACCTTTCCCTTTTAAAGCCATTATACACTGTTTTTTCGAATTTTGCATCTGGGGGCATGTGGAAAGTAATAACAAAGGTTCAACGTATCTCAGCTCGTCCCATCTTTCCTCTAAACAAAGTCGGGATGTTAATTTTAGTATTAATCTATCATCCAGGGTCCCAAACTGAGGCCAAGTCTCCTAATTTGATAACGTATATAAAGGCCAAACCCTGGTACATAATCTTATGATTTGTTTTTGCAAGAGGCGTTCGTTTCCCAGTTAAATTGGTCAAATGCTTCAAAACCACATCTAGTGGGGAGTTTCTGGGGATTTCTACATTTTCACTCGAGAATATACAATCTATGTTTCCCATTTTTACAAGTTAAAAGCTGCGGAGACAGAACAGACCAAAAGGAAGCAAGAATACAGTCCCAAGGCAGTGTCCAGCACTGGGATTGGACAAAAGAAGGCTGTATTAGGTGAAAAGGCAGAGAGAAAGCACAAAAAAGAGAAAGACCCGCAGGCTTTCAACTAGTAGAGACCAGGGACTCCGAACCAGGCTCTCCCTTGTTTCCAGCCGGCAGTGCTGTCTCTGTGCCACCACTGGTTCATTGTCAGAGAGGCGAAACGCAGCCTTACAGTCTAAGTGCCATTTCCCCCCCGTGGTGGTTTAACCCAGTGTGGAGAACTGATTGGTTAAAACAGTTGATGGACAATTAGTTTAAACCACTGATATAGCTTGAAGCGCCTCTGCTGGGGACATATTTAAGAAACACCCAGGAAGTGCGTGGTCTCTTTTTCCCCTGCCTCTCCTGCGGCCGGGTCGGCACGGGCCCGGGCCCCCCCTGGCATGGGGCCCAGTGGGCACCAGCCCATTCCATCTCGTCCCAGCGGAAGCCGGCCCCGTTTCCATCTAGCTCCGGTGGGATCAAGCGGTGGGGCGGCTGCGGGAGCCACGACCGCTGAGGGAGAAAAAGCTGTCCCTGGAGCCAGCCATGGTGAGAACAAAGGAGGCACAGCTTTGGGCAGTGGCACGGCGTGGCTGCGGCGGGGGGTCAGCCCCTCCCTTTCTCCTCGGCACGGTGCAGCTACAACATATGGCTGATGAGAGAGGGAGCAGACGAGTATTACCCCCGTGTGGATCATAGATTTCTCCTGCAGGTATTTCTGTAAATATTAAGTTCTCTTCCAAGTCAGAGAGAAAGGGAAGCAAGTCACGTGAAGGAAGAAACATGGCGACCAACTACTCAAGTGAGGAGAAGGAGGAAGTAGCAGACGAGACACCATCTTACCACCGGAGCTAATCCTTTCTGTAAGCCTTGGTGAGACAGTAATAGAACCAAACTATTTTTTCTCTGTAATTCACAAATACAAGCATGAGGGGATCTGAAATTCACAGTGTCTGAGAATAAGAACACCTTACGCTGTGAGCAGATGATGTTACAGTTTCTGGAGATTGTGAATGAGAGGGAGAGACTTTACCTTTAGGCTGGAATGACTCGGCCTTAAAAGTTTAACCCCATTGGACCCTTTTGTGACCCACGGACCGTGAGTATCTTGTGGGAGAGAGAGATTCACCACTGCAGAATCTGGGTGGACTGTGGTTTTTCGTGAAGGTTTGTAACTATGCTGTGGACACTCCGCAGGGAGCTATCTTCCATGGGATGGATCCCTCAGCACAACAGAAATAACCTTTTCCCTATAAATGACAATAAGAGCTCTTAATCATTAGTGACCAAAATCCCATGTTTTGTCCCTTTGCGTGATCGGTGGGAAAGATTGGGATGTATTGGAAAGAGAGGGGGTATTTGGAGATTTGCCTTAATTTTTATTATTTCTTTTTCCCACATTAGTTCTGCTTTGTTAGAAATAAAATCTTTCCACTATTTCAAGCTTTTGTGCCTGTTCTGCCATTTCTTTGTCGTTCTCCTCACCTCCTAAAAGCTAATTCCCTTAAGAACAACTTTTCTCATGGTTGTCTGGAATATCACCAGGCAAACCCATGACACCCCCCTTGCCAATGGATTGTACCAAACTCTTGTTAGAGATAGGGCCGTGCAAATGAACAAACGAAACAAACAAAACTTACACTGGACAAAAAAACCCCTTCTCTAAACAACACTGAATCAAACAAAAGAGATCTCTTAACCAAACACACTAGAAACTAGCAATACTGTTTTCTCCTGGTATTATTACCTCTCTTTCTTCCTCTGGTGGTTCTTGGATCCCGCTACGTTCCCGAACGATGGTTTGGTCTTTCATAGTCACGTGACTCCTCGACGGCAAAGAAAAAACTTCTAAAACTTCTCAAAAATTTGTAATTAGTTTTCGTGAGTTTTCCAGGAATCTCGAGCCCCATGTTGGGCGCCAGAAAACTGATGCCTTATCTGTTTGAAAAGCAGAGGCTGAGGCTGAATAAGAAGGTAAGAAAAATTAAAACATTTATTTGTGGTACGGAGCAAGTAAAACCTTTCCTGGGACCACCTCCGGGACCAGCCACCCTCTCAGGAATGTGCCCAATCCCTGTGGCGGTGCAAAGCAATTGTAAGTTTGTGTTGGTTTTGCAGGGCCTGGTTTTTGGTAGCAGGGGGCCACAGAGGTGCCTTCTGTGAGAAGCTGCTAGAAGCTTCCACCATGTCCAGCAGAGCCAATCCCTGATGGCTCTGAGGATGGACATGCTGCTGACCAAGGCTGGGCCAATTAGAGATGATGGTAACGCCTCTGTGATAACATATTTAAGAAGAAATCAAAACAAAGTTCATGGCACAGCTGTAATTTTCCAGCTAGAGAAGAGTAGAAGTGAGAATATGTGAGGGGAACAACAATGGAGGCACCAAGGTCAGTGCACAAGAAGGGGGAGGAGGTGCTCCAGGTGCCGGAGCCGAGATGTCCCTGCAGCCCGTGGTGAGGACCATGGTGAAGCAGGTTGTCCCCCTGCAGCTCATGGGGGTCCATGGGGGATGCAGAGATCCACTCGCAGCCCGTGGGGGAGGTGCCCACACTGGAGCGAGTGGATACCAGGACACTGATCCAGAGGAAGTCCCACGGAGAGAGAGGCCTTGCTTCCAGGCTGGAGCAGCCTTTCCTTGGAGGACTGCACCCCATGGCAGTGACCCACACCGCAGCAGTTTTGGGACTGCTGCTGCTCATGAGAGTGGAGCCACATCAGAGAAGTTCACGGAGAACTGTCTCCTGTGGGAGGGACCCCATGGTGCAGCAGGGAAAAGACTCCTCTCCCTGAGCAGTGGAAAGATGATCTTGGGTGATGAACTGACCAAAACCCCCACCCCATCTCCCTGCACCATCGGTGGGAAGGAGGGAGAGGTTGGGGGGAGAAAAAAGTGTCTTTAAGGGCTTATTTTTACTTCTCATTCTCCTACTCTGATCTTATTAGTAATAAATTCACCTTATATCATTAAGCTGAGCCTGTTTTGCCCTTGAAGTGTTTTCTCCCGGTCCTTATCTCAACTCATTAACCCTTTGTTAAATTTTTCTCTCCTCTGTCCTGTTGCAGAGCAGAGGAGAGTGAGTGAGTGGGCCTTTCGTGGGTGCCTGGCATTTGGCCAATGTCAAACCACAACAAAAAACCAAAAACTTTTGGATTTTTCAAAAAAAAAAAAAATTTCACGCCCAGACGTGAGGGCCCAACCAAGGAAATGAAAAAAACCAACTGTACTTTACAATTTGGTTTTAATTACTTTGTATTGGGGTAAAGTAGTCAACATGTTGTTTGAGGTAATAATGTCTCTCTGGTCCCTAGGCCTGTTTGCCTACCTACAGATAGCACCAATTTTGTCCTTGACATGTAACTTTTACAGAGCAGGGGTACAAATTCGGATTGCTGTTTTGCTGTGCTCGGTGATAATGATTCATAGGGAGTTAACAGGGGTACTGGGAGTTGTTCAAAATGTATATGGTCTGTTGTTTATGCGTCCTAGTCTCAGTAGCTTGTTTTGGGGGTTTGTTAGCAATTGTACCCAGTTTGTTGGAGGAGGAGGAGGGGATGGGATTTCCCAGCCTTTCATTTCCTTCTTCCCCTTTAAATCTGGTACGTCACCTTTTGAGAATGTTCAGTTTCCCTTGAATGTTAGAGACTGCCTTCCTGGTGCTTTATCTCATAGGTTTACTCTATATGGTTTGCAGCTTCTCTAAAATCAGGGCTGAGATGTCTAGAGGGGCCAATAAGACGCCTGACCCAAGCATGGAAAATCCTGAGTGGTGTGGGGAATGGGAGGATATGGGCCAAACCCTGAAGGAATTCTCTGACCCAATAGCCTGGTGTCTTGGGCTGACTTTATGATTCTATATTTCCCCCCTGAACAAATTCATAACCCAGCTGAGGTGGGGAAATATTTGAAAGACAAGTGCAATGACAACTCTAACGAGAAAAAGCTCATTGCAATATACTGGGCCTTAGCATATGCTTATCACACACTGCTAGATACTGCAGGGCAGCAGATAAAGGCAGAGGGGCAGGCAGATAAATCAGCAGACACCCTAGTTACTCAGGCTGCAGCCAAACCAGACAGGGAGCCTAAGCCAATGACAGTTGCTCCTATCACGAGAAGAAAACACAAAATCAAAATCCATTGCCCAGTGAAGGATGATGGTGATGCAGGGGAAGGACCCTCAAAGCCAGCAACTGGCTCTGAACCAGAAATCATTACTGAGTCCATGTCCCTGAAGGACCTTCATGGCCTAAGAAAGGATTACACCCAATGGTCTGATGAATCTATATTAAGTTGGTTGGTCCATATTTGGGATGCTGCAGGCGATACTACAATTCTGGATGGCACTGAAGTGAGGCATTTGGGATCTCTGTCACATGACTTGGCTACTGACCAAGAGATGGTAAGGGAGTTTGACCCTCTGAGTCTCTGGATATTACTCTTGGCAAGTGTGAGGGAAAGATACCAGTGCCGAGACAATCTCTATATGCAGCAAACCCCGGGGAAGACCATAGAACAAGGGATTCAATGCTTGAGAGAACTGGTGGTGGTAGAGATTGTCTTCACAGATGACCCAACAATTAGGAATCCAGACTTCATAAGATGTACACCTGTGATGTGGCTAAAACTCGTACGACTTGGGCCACAAGAACACGCTTCTGCTTTAGCAATGATTAAGCCAGATGAGACCGTGCGTTATATGGTGAATCAGCTCGGAGCATATGCAGATGCCGTGCATGGCCCAACACATGCAAGAATCTCAGCTGTGGAAACATGTCTGCAGAAAATGGAAGATAGGATGGAGGAGAATCACTGGGAACTCAAGGAAGAGATTAAAGAGAACCTTCTCCAAACCTCGTCAGTACAGACCAGAGGTTCTGTTACTAGATGCAGATGTCCCCCAGCTAGAGAGAGAGGGTACACCCCACGAGGTGAGCTGTGGTTCTTCCTGTGTGATTGTGGGGAAAACATGAGGAGGTGAGATGGAAAACCCACCGCTGCTCTGGCATGACGAGTGCGTGAATTAAAGGAGGGCAAGACTCAAAAAGGAAGTTCCACCAGAAAGGAAGCAGCTCCAGTTGCCCATAGCTGAACTGCCAGGTATGATAGAAGAGAAGATGACATGTCCAATCCCCTCTGAAGAACCTCTAAAATGTATGCCCAGGGAAGGAAGGATAACCAGGACTAGAGGGGCCCTGCCTCTTGCCAGGTAGAGGCTAGGAAAAACCATATTTTTTGGACTGTGTGGATTTGTTGGCCTGGCACATCAGAACCACAAAAATATGAGGCGTTGGTCGACACTGGTGCGCAGTGCACACCAATCCCATCGCAACATGTGGGGGCAGAAAGTGTGTCTATTGCTGGCGTCACAGGGGGATCACAGGATTAACCCTGGTGGAAGCTGAGGTGAGCTTGACTGGAAAAGAGTGGGAAAGACATCCCATTGTGACTGGCCCAGAGGCCCCATGCATTCTGGGCATAGACTTCCTCCGAAGTGCGTATTTCAAAGACCCAAAGGGACTCAGGTGGGCGTTTGGGATAGCTGCTGTGGAGACAGAGGGCATTAAGCAATTGAACACCTTGCCTGGACTATCAGAGAACCCATCTGCAGTAGGCCTTCTAAAGGGAGAAGAACAATGAGTACCAATTGCCACTTCGACAGTGCATCGCCGACAGTACCAGACAACTCGAGATGCTGTGATTCCCATGCACAAGATGATCCGTGAGCTGGAGAGCCAAGGGGTGGTCAGCAAAACCCACTCACCCTTCAACAGTCCCATTTGGCCTGTGCACAAATCTGAAGGAGAATGGAGATTGACTGTGGACTATCGTGCCCTGAATGAAGTGACTCCACCATTGAGCGCTGCTGTGCCGGACATGCTGGAGCTCCAGTACGAGCTGGAGTCCAAGGCAGTGAAATGGTACACCACTATTGACGTTGCCAATGCATTTTTCTCCATTCCTTTGGCAGCAGAGTGCAGGCCTCGGTTTGCCTTCACCTGGAGGGGTGTGCAATACACCTGAAACCGACTGCCCCAGGGGTGGAAGCACAGTCCCACCATCTGCCATGGGCTGATCCAGACTGCACTGGAAAAGGGTGAGGCTCCAGAACATCTGCAGTACATAGATGGCATCATTGTGTGTGGGAACACAGCAGCAGAAGTGTTTGAGAAAGGAGAGAAAATCATCCAGATTCTCCTGGATGCTGGTTTCGCCATCAAGAAGAGCAAAGTCAAGGGACCTGCTCGAGAGATCCAGTTCCTGGGAGTGAAGTGGCATGACGGATGACGTCAGATTCCCATCAAGGTCATCAATAAGATCACAGCAATGTCTCTGCCAGCCAACAAGAAGGAAACGCAAGCTTTCCTAGGCACCATAGGCTTTTGGAGAATGCATATTCCTGAGTACAGGCAGATTGTAAGCCCCCTCTACCTGGTTACCCTCAAAAAGAACGATTTCCACTGGGGCCCTGAACAGCAACAAGCCTTCGCCCAGATCAAGCAGGAAATCACTCATGCGATAGCCCTTGGCCAAGTCAGGACAGGACCAGTGTGGCGAGGCAGTCCCCCCAAGTCAAGAAGGTTATCTGCTCTTTTGCATAAACCAGAAAGATCTCTCCCTTTTCCATGGCCTCACAGACGCATAAACGCCAGGCTGATATGACAGTGAACAGCTGCTGTAAAGAGAGATTATGCTGGTATTTTTATGGCTCATAGACACCATACTTTACAAGGTATAAAAGATTCACCCTGACACACACAAGTTGGAAAAAATCCTCTATACACCTCAAAGTGTGAGAGGATTTGGACCCCTCAAGCTGGGACGCTGGCTTTGAGTAATTCTTCTCTTCTGGAAGTTGAATGAAAGAAGCCTCAGCACACCATACCATTCAGGTTTGGTAAGTCATATGAGCTTCTAGACTTTACTATTCCTTGACTAGTCATTGTATTAATTTATATCGTGCACTGTATAACTCACTAGTGAAACCTCTTGTTACCCTGTGTAGTTAGCAATTGGCATAGTTAAGCCTATTACTGACGGTGGCACAGTGTTTACCCTGTGTAGTTAGCAATTGGTATGTTTAAACCTATTACTGATGGTGGCACAGTGTTTATTAATATCCCTTTTGTTTTATCCCTGTGTAGTAATAGTCTATTTTAAGTCTTATGTCTGTTTTGTGTCTATTAATAAATAATCCATTCTATAACAGACTGAATCAGCCATTATTAAAGAACCTATGATTGAGAGTGTGTCTTGGGGTGCTAGCCACCCTCGATAACGTGACTGCCTGCTGTCAGAGGCCTGGGCAAAAGGCAGGAACTGATTTAACCCACATATTCCATTCGTCACAACCAGAAGTGAAGAACGTGCTCTACTCCACAGCCAGGAGTCATGGTGTCAAGGGTTAATCTGGAGGCAAACTCCAGATCCCCACATTTAGTTATTTAGAGGAGAGGAGACAGCAAAAACAGGCTGCAAACTTGAAAAATGATTAAATAATTTATTTACTAACTCTACTAAGAATAGAAAGAATAAAAAAATAATGAAAATATTAAGGCATAATATACAAATATCATTCTTCCCTCATACATTCCAATTCTTCTCACTGATCACTTAAAGGACATAAACATGAGATTCTGATCTTATGATTAAGAGTTCTTATTGCCACTTTATGGGATAAAGAGAGTTCTTTCTGTAGTGTAGTGGGATTCATTCCACGGAAGACAGTTCCTAAGAAGTATCTTCAGCGTGGTTTCAAACCTTCCAGAAACGCCACAGCTTGCCCTGGTTTTTGCAGTGGTGTATTCTCTCTCCCATAATACACTCCACAGTTTGTTGGTCACAAGAAAAGTTTGTTGGGGTTAAACATTTTAAGAGTAAGTCATTCCAGCCTAAACGCACCATAGGCACAGGCTCCTGCTTCACTCATAATTTCCAAAGGCTGCAAATTTCGTCTGCACACAACATAAGAATGTTCTTATTTTAGGCTGCAAATTTCAAACTCCCCCACGTCTAAATTGTGATTTAAAGAGATATTTAGTTTGGTATTATTCCAGATCACACAACACAGCTCACAAAAAGATGGATATCGATGCTGGTAAAGATGGCTTCTCTGGCACTTCCTGCCACTCCTTGTCTTCTCTTCCGTTGGGCTGCTGGCCTCCATATTTAGTCTTTCACGTGACTGCTTTCCTTTCTCTCTAGCTTAGAGAAAAGGTTAATATTTGCAGAAAATGCCTACAAAAGTATTTATAACAGTTTACATGCTCCCATAAGATAATGCTTGCTTAATGTCTGAGGCTTACTTCCCGAGCTCAGGCCCAAGTCTCCTTTCCCCCCATATGCTTTGCACTGGCAGCCATCCAAATTTTGAGTAAGTCTCTTGGCTGCTAATAATGTCTTATCTAGAACAGCAAGGTCACTCTTCGATCTCACCCATACACCTCCGAAAGGGAGTTTTTTTCTCCGGCAAAATCTCGGCTCTCTCTGGGTAGCTTGGCTTGGCTTAGCTTCTCTCGGCTTTTCTCGGCTTGGCCTTGGTCCAGATGGTAATAGACCAGCTCCTCTTGAGTCCAAAAGGGCATAGGACTGGTGGGGAGTGAGGCCGGCTGCCCCCGCTGGCCCCCCGGGCCATGGGCCCCTGGCCTGGGAGTGGGGGGGGAAGCCTCTCCCTCTTGTGGGTCAGCAGGCAGCCAGGGAGCAAGAGAGGAAGTGAGGAAGTGCTGCATCACTTCCTAGATGTTTTTTTTATAACATTCCTTTCACAGAGACATCATAGGAACACTAAGTGGCTCATAGAACTGTCCTTTACCTGTTTTTAACCAATCAAATTTGTCTCACACCGGGTCAAACCATGACATATGGTCCATCCTGGAGCCTTTGGCAGAAGGTGCCTGGTGAGACTCAAGGCCGACCCCTGGGATTATGGAGCCAAAGCTACTGAGGGTCTGAAGCCAACTACGCTCCAACAGAGAAGGAAATCTTGGCAGCCTATGAAGGAGTCCAAGCCACCTCAGAAGTAATAGGCACTGAAGCACAACTCCTCCTAGCACCCCGACTACCGGTGCTGGGGTGGATGTTCAAAGCAAAGTGTGGCGAGGCAGTCCCAAACCCAGGTCAAGGTGGTTATCTGCTCTTTTGCATAAACCAGAAAGATCTCTCTCTTTCCCATGGCCTCGCAGACCCACAGACGCCAGGCTGATATGACAGTGAATAACTGCTGTAAAGAGAGATGATGCTGGTATTTTTATGGCTCGTAGACACCAAACTTTACGAGGTATAAAAGATTCACTCTGCCTCACACAAGTTGGAAAAAATCCTCTATGCACCCCAAAGTGTGAGAGGAAAAAGACCCCTCAAGCTGGGATGCTGGCTTTGAGTAATTCCTCTCTTCTGGAAGTTGAGTGAAAGAAGCCTCAGCACACCATACCATAACACTTCAGGTTTGGTAAGTGATATGAGCTTCTAAACTGTACTATTCCTTGGCTAGCCATAGTATTGATCTATATCATGCACTGTATATTCATATTATAACTCACTAGTGAAACCTCTTGTTACTCTGTAGTTAGTGATTGGCATATTTGAGCCTATTACCGATGGTGGCACAGTGTTTATTAATATCCCTTTTGTTCTATCCCTGTGTAGTAATAGTCTGTTTTAAGTCCTATGTCTGTTAATTTTGTGTCTATTAATAAATAATCCATTCTATAATAGACTGAATCAGCCATCATTAAAGAACTTATGAATGAGAGTGGGTCTTGGGGTGCTGGCCACCCTCGATAACGTGACTGCCTGCTGCCAGAGGTGTGGGCAAAAGGCAGGGACTAATTTAAACCCACATCATCCATTCATAACACAAAGGTTCCCTCTACACACCACGCCACCGATACCACATGGAGCAAGAGGATTGCTCTCATCATGCAGTGCGCCCATACTGGAAAACTGAATAGCCCTGGGATCTTGGAAATAATTACAAATTGGCCCGAAGGTGAAAACTTTGGTCTCACTGACAAAGAGGAGCAAGAACAAGTGGCACGTGTTGAGGAAGCTCTGCCATACAGCCAACTGCCAGCACAAGAAACACGCTACGCTCTTTTCACTGACGGTTCCTGTCGCATTGTAGGGATGAAAAGAAAGTGAAAAGCAGCTGTATGGAGCCCCACACGACAGGTTGCACAAGCTACCAAAGGAGAAGGTGGTTCGAGCCAACTTGCTGAACTCAAAGCCGTTCAGCTGGCCCTGGACATTGCTGAAAGAGGGAAGTGGCCAAAACTCTACCTCTACACTGATTCATGGATGGTAGCCAATGCTCTGTGGGGTTGGCTGGAAAAGTGGAAAAAGGCTAATTGGCAGTGTAGGGGAAAATCAATTTGGGCTGCTGAAGAGTGGAAAGATTGCTGCCCAGGTAGAAAAGCTGCCTGTGAAGATCTGCCATGTAGATGCCCATGTCCCCAAGAGTAGGGCTAATGAAGAGCACCGAAACAACGAGCAGGTACATCGGGCTGCAAAGATAGAGGTGTCAAAGATAGATTTAGATTGGCAACATAAGGGAGAGTTGTTCCTAGCTCGATGGGCCCATGATGCCTCAGGCCATCAAGGCAGAGATGCCACCTATAAGTGGGCACGAGACCGAGGGGTGGATCTAACCATGGATAGTATTTCTCAGGTTATCTGATTGTGAGACGTGCACTGCAATCAAGCAGGCCAAGCGTGTAAAACCCCTGTGGTATGGTGGGCGGTGGTCCAAATACAAGTATGAGGAGGCCTGGCAGATCAATTACATCCCACTGCCTCAAACATGCCAAAGCAAGCACTACGTGCTCACAATGGTAGAAGCCACCACGGGATGGTTGGAGACCTACCCTGTGCCTCATGCTACTGCCCGGAACACCATCCTGGGCCTGGAAAAGCAAGTCCTTTGGAGGCATGGTACCCCCGAGAGAACTGAGTCTGACAACGGGACTCATTTCAAGAACAGCCTTATAAACACTTGGGCTAGGGAACATGGCACTGAGTGGGTGTACCATATCCCTTACCATGCACCAGCTGCAGGCAAAGTGGAGCCATGCAATGGATTGCTAAAAACCACCTTGAAGGCGCTGGGTGGGGGATCTTTCAAAAACTGGAGCAGCATTTTGTGGCCCTGCATTTTGCAGTTCTTCAGATGTGCAGTGTTTTTGGTTCAGCGAAATAGTTTCTCACGCACTTTTGTGTAAACACGAATTGTTGACCTAACAGCAAAGATTGTTATGAATTCCTAACCTATGTGATAGACATTATTAC
>JACAXG010000463.1:65226-110176 GCA_018881555.1 Amblyornis subalaris | reverse complement strand
TGCGATTCAGAACCGAACCCATCCCTACTACATTTTGCACATAAGGAGTCACACCACTTTGCCAGGATTCATAGCTGAAGGTAATGCCAGAGCTGATAAGCTAGCCAACCCTGCATGGGTAACACCCCAACCTAATAAGATAGCGCAAGCCAAAGCATTGCACGATTTTTTCCACCAGAGTCGTGATGCTATTGCACATTGGTGGCTGGCCTTTGCTGTTTTGGGCATACCTTCCTCTGTGAAAACTGACAACGGGCCTGCGTACGTCTCTGAAAAAACACGACAGTTTTTGCAAATGTGGGGTGTGACACACAAATTTGGTATTCCGCATTCTCCCACTGGTCAAGCTATTGTCGAGCGTGCTCATGGTCTTTTAAAATGTGTTTTGGAAAAACAAAAAGGGGGAATGCTTGGAGAAACTCCACAGAGCTGATTGGCAAAAGCTCTGTACACAACCATCTTACAGTACCACCAAATTCTGATAATCCTGTGCTTTTGAATCATTTTTTCTCGTTGCAGTCCACAGGCGAGACGCACCTGCCCCGAGCGAAAGTATTGGTACGAGATTTAATTACCAACAAGTGGGAAGGCCCGTGGGACCTTATCACTTGGGGGCGCGGGTAAGCTTGTGTTTCCACAGATACTGGCGTGCATTGGATACCTGCACAGTGTGTTCGCCCTGATCTGCGACAACAGAAGAATCGGCGGACCGACCAGCAACCCCCAGAAGATGACAACGGTGTGGACCAACAAGCCAGCGAGCACCCTACAGAGAATGATGATGATGTGGATAGTTGGTTGGATGATTCTGCTTCAGGTTGAGATAGAGCAGGGGTTTGCCATGTTGCCCCCGATGCCAAAGGACAATGTGTGGGTGACCCTTGCTCACGCCCTGAACCAATCGTCTTTGTGTTTGTCTCTTGCAACACCACAATCGCCTTTTCACATGTCTGGTGGGAGTACCGGTTGAACCCTCTGTAATAGTTCAGGAGGTCAATAGCCGTGTTCTTAAAACTGCTTGTCGTACTACCATGAAAAAGTGCCTTCAGAGCATTGACGCATGGGATATTGCACTCCTTAGCGCCCTTGAGCCACAAGTAGAAGATATTATGGGGTCAGTAAGAGTGCCAGCGTGTGTCTATTTTAACTACACACAATCTTGGTGCCGGGAGAATTCGCATTGCCCCAGCCCTCAAGACGTGACACCTGCAAATCCTGTATTTCAAAATGCTTCAGCCTGGTGTGATTGGATACTTTTAAATCGGGATGGTATTACATACTATCAGGCTGCTTCTGACAATGCTCCGCGTAAATTACCTCAAGGAGTGTTCTTGATTTGTGGAGATCGCGCGTGGCCTGCGTTGCCTTTGTGTGCTGTTGGCGGACCATGTACTGTTGGCCGCCTCACTGTAATTGCTCCAAATCCAACTAGGCCTATGAAGTATATTCATGCAACTCGTGATAAATGGTCCTTGCATTCTTTTGCAAGAGACTGCAATGATACTCTTGAATTCTGGAATTTAGCAGAACGTGTTTCATCTTCCCTTTTTATCCCAGGGTTAATGGCAGGAAAGGCATTGGGATTATTAAATCAGTTAGGCTGTTGGCTTGCTAAACAAACTAATGCTACTTCACTTGCTCTGTTGGGATTGTTGACTGATGTAGGTTCTATTAGACATGCCACTCTTCAAAATCGGGCAGCCGTTGATTTTTTACTGTTAGTACATGGACATGGCTGCGAAGAGTTTAGTGGTATGTGCTGCATGAATCTCTGATCACTCTAAATCGGTATCCGCTAGTATTAAAGAACTGTAAATAAGTGTTTCTAAGTTAAGGGTAGAGAGTGAGTCCAGTTGGTTCAATGCTGTGTTCAGTAATTGGCGACTTACTGCATGGGTCAAGAATCTCCTGAAAATGGGATGCTTGATTGTGATAGTCATCCTTGTTGTTTTAACCATTGTGCCGTGTTTACTGGCCTGTCTGCAAAGGGCCCTGCAGAAGACCATAAGTGCTGCATGTTTGGTTGAAAACAAAAAAGGGAGAACTGTGGAGGTACATAGCAGGCCTACCAGCCTTGCTAGCTCCAAAATAGATCTTAGTGCAGTACGCTTGTACCCGTGAGAAACAGGAGCTAGAACTGTAAACAACAGAGAAAGAATTAACGGCAACTTTGCACCTGGTGTTTTTCTGGATGCTTGGGCACTGACGCTATGGGTGACTAATAATAGAATGCTGTAGTTAATATAGGTGTCTAATAATAGAATGTTGTAGTTAATATAGCCAATGAGTATATTGTATTGATTTAGTAGCCAATTGATAGGTAGCACGAACCATAACATTTAAGAGTCTATATAAGATGCATGTATTTTGAATAAACACCCTTTTTTCTTCCCCTTTCTCGTGAGTTTGTATGTGTCATGTTTGTCTCAACAGCGACATTACCTTGCCTTTCCTACCCAACCTTGCATTTCCTTGTACTTCCTGACCATTCCTTTTCTTTGCCTTCTTTCCCCACACCTTGCATTTCCTTACTGTCCCTTCTATAGCCTTCTCTCAGCCTTCATTTCCTTCACTGACTTGCATTGACTTTCTCACACATTCCCCATTTTGACTTCCCTACCCATTTGTCCAGGTCCAGCGTTGCCTTTCCTTATCCTTCTAGGACTTTCATATCCTCGCCTACCTCCCCCTTACCTTGCATTGCCAAGCCACCCATTGCCTTGCCTTGCCTTTTAACCCCTCCCTTGCCTTGCATTGCCTTGCTCACCCCTCCCCCACCTGGAATTCAAGACCCCTTTTCTCCTAACATTTCCTGGACTTGCCTTGCCCTGCCTGCTCCTCCTAGGACTCTCAAGGCCCTCACATATCCCCAGTGTTTCAGGAGCACATGAGAGGCAGCCCAGGGGAGCTCATGTGCAGCCAGACCAGTCTGTCTGGCCAACTTTTGTCTGGCACCAATCCTTGCATGTGTTAAATTTGGACGAGGTAATCTACATTTTGCCCTTGGGCTCCGGGGCCAGAATGACAGTTCTTTTGCACAGGAGGGAAAGCACGTAGCCCCAGTGTTTTAGGTATAGATTAGAGACTTACCCACGTTGACTTTCCTACCCATTTGTCCAGGTCCAGCGTTGCCTTTCCTTCTCCTTGACTCTCATCGCCTTGCCTACCTCTCACCTGCCTAGACTTGCAAGTGAACCCTTTACTTGCCTTGCTCTCCTACCCTTCCTGAGCCTTGCATTACCTTGCTCACTCCTCCCCCACCTTGAATTCCATACCCCTTTTTTCCTGGCCTTTCCTGCCCTTGCCTTGCCCTCCTTGCTCCTCTGAGGACTCTCAAGGCCTTCACCTACCCCCAGGGTTTCAAGATCATGGGAAAGGTAGCCCAAAGGGGGTCATGTGCTGCCAGACCCCTCTGTCTGGGCAGCTTTTGTCTGACACCTATCCTTGCATGTATTGAATTTTGGACAGGCAATCCACATTCCACATTTCGCCCTTGGGCTCCGTGACCAGAATGACAGTTCTTTTGCATAGGAAGGAAAGCACATAGCCCCAGTGTTTTAGGTACAGATTAGAGACAACTCATGTGAGATCAAGGCCGGATAGACCAGAATGTCCTGGCTGCTTTCGTCTGCGAGCAATCCTTGAATGTACTTCTCACTTTCCTTGCCTTGCTTTGGAAACCAAACAGTTTCCTTGCCTTGCCCTGCTAGTCCTCCCTTTCATTACATTCCCTTCCATACCCTAATACATGCTTTCCTCCAGGGCCTCCTAATCAATGTAACTTAGTGTTATGGGTTAGAAAAAAAATTAAAATTTGTTTCCTTTCCCCTGGGGTACCAGGGAGACTGTGCAGGTGGGGAGGGGCTGGCCGGGAATTGATGGGCGATACTTAAGAACAAAAGGGAGTTATCTGCCCAGCCGCATTCCACGCTAATGACACAGAATGGATGATACTTAAGGACAAAAGGGATCACTTGCCCAGCCCAGAAGCCAGGACAATTCCCTCAGTTAAACAAAGACTTGGGAATACTGGCAAGGGGATGTTTTCCTCAGAGACTGGAGCACCGCGAGAGAACTCCCCGAGACTCGGGCGAGAGGTGGGTGGAGACCGGGCTTGTCTCTCACTCTCCGCTCTGCATTCGGTGAGGACGGTCGTGTCTGCAGCGAGTGCCGGTTTCGCTCCGTGAACACTGCTACACTGCGACGTCTCCGCCAGCTGGCTCCAGAGCACGGATACACTGTGACATCTCCGAGGGTCCCGCGACGGCACAGGGTAGAGTTACGCTGTAACCAATCGCCGCCCGGACCTGCTCGTCTCTGCTGTTTCCTGCCTTCTGCTGGTCTGCCGGTGGGTGATACCGAGGTCCATCACTCCCCAGTCAATCCTGCCTGCCTGTGCTGCTTGCTGCCCGCTGCCGAGGTTGGTGGAGCCGGGCTGCTGTCCCATGGGTTCGCACCGGGGGCGACCAGTCCCCCCTTTCCCGTTCGCCGGAGCTGCCATTTGCCATGTGAGGATCGTCGCGCTCGTGCCACAGGGCCCCCTGCAGCCGCGGGGGAGTCACCTCAGCCTCTCTGCTCCAACGGAGGATCTCCCAACAACACACAAGGAACTGATAAGGGGTTTGTCTGTTCTCTTATGGTTGCCGTTTAACTGTCTTGTTATATTTTTATATATATATAGTTATATAACCCTAGTAAAGAACTGTTATTCTTTTTACCACATATTTGCCTGAGAGTCCCATAATTTCAAAGGAATAGTAATTCGGAGGAGGAAGGTCGGTCATCCTGTACTCAAGGCAGGTTTCCCACCTTCCTTGACAGTCACCTGTCCTTCAGACTAGGACACTTAGCACTGAATTGACGATAGTGTACACAGAGTCCTTCCACTCTGCCCACTAGAGAGTAACCACAAAATTGGTCTCCCAGCTTTGGGGAGATACCTGAACACATTTCCAGGGAATGTGCAGAAGATTTCTGGTTACTGAAAGTTTGGTGTAGCTTTTATAGTTTTTAAAGTGGTGTCTGTCAGTCAGAAATTCCAGCTTATCTTTCTACATCTGCTTTCACAGCAAGATGTTTACTGTCAGCTGACAGTATCAATCCCATGGTGCCAAAATAACTCACTACAAGGCAAACTGTCCTGATTGAGTTTCTTCACCAAGGCTCATGTGAGAGGAAGATGCCCTGAGTTATTGCACCAGCTAACAAGCAACAAATAAGCTCTTCTGTGGCGGAGGTAGATTTCCTGCTACACCATCTTAGTCTGAAAGAGTAGGAAACACAGGCTGTAGCCTTCCTGTTCATGCATTTGGTGGATCTTAAGTCTCCCATTTAAAAACACAAGCACGGAGAGCATTACTTCCACCAAAGATAGCTAAGGCACAGTCACCGATGCCAACTACCTTTCTGACCTTTTGGCAACTCTGAAGTACCCTAAGGATCCTGCAGATACTTCCACTGCTCTGCAATGTGTGAGTACAAAGGAGGAACGGACCATGCCAGATCCCTTTTGGAGGAATGCCTACTGGTCAAAGGGCATTTCTCCTACTCCTTATTTTCCATCTCCTTTTATGGAAAATATGCAGGAGGTAGCCCAAGAAAGCTCATATGATGAATGGAAAAATATATATCATGCAGCTGTTGCAGGGTTCTGTCAAGGGTTAGCCTGAGGGCATATCCCAGACCCCCATGCTATATTCTTCCGAGGATATAAGACGGCAGAAACAGGCTACAAGCTTGAAAAATGATTAAATAATTTTATTCACTGACTACTACTAAGAATAGAAAGAATAAAATAATAATAAAAAATATTAAGGCATAATGTACAAATATCATTCTCCTCCCAATACATTCCAATCTTCCTTACTGATCGCGCAAAGGACATAAACATGAGATTCTGATCTTTTGATTAAGAGTTCTTATTGCAACTTTATGGGATAAAGAGTTCTTTCTGTAGTGTAGTGGGATCCATCCCATGGAAGATAGCTCCCCACAGAGTATCTTCAGCGTGGTCCCAAACCTTCAGGAAAACACCACAGCCCGTCCAGGTTTTGCAGTGGTATATCCTCTCTCCCACAATACTCTCGGCAGTTTGTGGGTCACAAGAAAAGCCTCATGGGGTTAAGCATTTAAGAATAAGTCATCCCAGCCTAAAAGCACCAAAGGTACAGTCTCCTGCTTTTACTCATAATCTCTAAAGGCTGCAATTTCATTTGCTCACAACATAAAATGTTCTTATCTTAGGCTGTGGATTTCAAATTCCCCCATGACTCATATTTTGTGAGTTACAGAGAAACTTAGTTTGGCACTATTCCAGATCACACAGCTCACAGAAAGGTGAAAATCCCGATGCTGGTAAAAATGGCTCCTCCTCTGGCACTTCCTATTTCACTTCCGTCTTCTTGCTCGGTAGTCTGCTGGTCTCCATATTTAGCTCCTTCACGTGACTGCTTTCCTTTCTCTCTGGCTTAGAGAAGAGGTTAATATTTGCAGAAAATGCCTACATAAATATTTGTTACAGTTTACATGTTCCCATTTGATAATTCAGCTGTACAGCTGCGTGTCTAGTCTATATCAGACTCTCTTCCTGGGCCCAAGGCTCTCCCCCCGAACTACATTGTCTACGCTGGCAGCTACCCAATTTTGCAACAGTCTTATTAGCTGCTAATTAATTCACTGCAATTTGCCTTATCTGCAACAGCAAGGTCACCCTTTGATCTCACCCATCCACCTCCGAAAGGGAAAATGGAAGGGTTTTTTTCCCTCCGCAAATCTCAGCTTCTCTCGACTTCTGCTTGGCCGGGCTGCTTTTCTGCTTGGCCTTGGTCCAGATGGCAATAGACCAGCTCCTCTCGGGTCCAAACGGTGCGGGACTGGTGGAGGTGAGGCCGGGGCCCCCCGCCGGACCCCCCCTGGGCCGTGGGCCCCTGGCCCGTGGGGGGGGGAGGGGTCCTCTGCCGCTCGTGGGTGAAGCAGGGAACAAGTGAATAAGTGAGTAGTCACTTCCTGGATGGTTTTTTATAACATTCTTTCCACAGAGGTGTGTTCTGAAATCAAGTGGCTTATACAACTGTCCATCACCTGTTTTAACCAATCAGATTTGTTTCACACCGGGTCTAACCAGCACAGATTCCTAGCAGCAGTTAGCAAAGGGCATGAATTTGGAATATGAAAATGTTTGCAGGAGCGAGAAATTAGTGGCTTGGGTCTCTTAAATTTCCTCAATAAAATTTCAATACATATATATATATATAATCTTGGGATGGGGAGAAGAATTTAGACCAGATATAAAACAAAACCAAATGTCCTTGCCCTAAATTCATATTACCCAAGGACCCACCCTAGCAATTCTCCAACCACTGTTATTGCACCCTGCTGTGGATTGATGAAGGAGCCTGGGAGGACCCCAGGAATCACTAGGGATTGACAGGCTCTTCCGGCAGGTTCCCTGATCACTTGGCTTCTGCAGGAATTCATCATTGTACACATTTTCTTGGCAATCCTGGGCCTTCTCCTACTGCCCTAACACTTATCTCCAGAGAACACTTATTGCCATGCTGATGGCAACCAACAATAAGAGGCTTCCATGACAATCTCATAAGTAGATGGTAGTGAACCTTGAAGAAAGTATGGAAATCACAGGTGAGTTTTGCCAACAAATAGCTTTAGGAAATGTAGCCTTTTGTGAAATGACCCCAGGTAGTTACAGGCTGAAAATAGTGACAGTCCTTTTGTTGAAAACTATGGATGGAGGGGGGTGACCACAAAGCTATTCCACACATCATCCACTTATTCACAGTAAAGCCATAGCAGTATCCTGAATCTTACTGTCTCTCTGGCCAGCACTTTCCATCCACCCTTTTCAATCGGCTTCCATCCTTTTTTGCTCTTGGATTTAATTCCAAACTTAAAGGAGTGAAAATTGGCTTGCATTCCCTATCTACCTCTGCCTCCAAGTGTCCCACTCCTCTCTTCTGCTACAACAGCTCTTTTTATTTCCACCATTCATCTGTTTGGAAAAATTCACAACGCCAGAGGTTTATGTCCAAAAAGGAGACAAAGGAGTCTGTTACAAATGGAATACGTGGGTTAAATCAGTCCCTGCCTTTTGCCCAGGCCTCTGGCAGCAAGCAGTCACGTTATTGAGGATGGCCAGCACCCCAAGACCCACTCTCATTCATAAGTTCTTTAATAATGGCTGATTCAGTCTATTATAGAATGAATTATTTATTAATAGACACAAAACAGACATAAGACTTAAAACAGACTATTACTACACAGGGATAAAACAAAAGGGATATTAATAAACACTGTGTCACCGTCAGTAATAGGTTTAAATATACCAATTGCTAACTACACAGGGTAACGAGAGGTTTCACTAGAGAGTTATAATATGAATATACAGTGCACGATATAGATCAATACAATGACTAGCCAAGGAATAGTAAAGTCTAGAAGCTCGTATGACTTACCAAACCTGAATGGTATGGTGTGCTGAGGCTTCTTTCACTCAACTTCCAGAAGAGAAGAATTACTCAAAGCCAGCGTCCCAGCTTGAGGGGTCCAAATCCTCTCACTTTGAGGTGTATAGAGGATTTTTTCCAACTTGTGTGTGTTAGAGTGAATCTTTTATACCTTGTAAAGTATGGTGTCTACGAGCCATAAAAATACCAGCATAATCTCTCTTTACAGCAGTTGTTCACTGTCATATCAGCCTGGCATCTATGCGTCTGCGAGGCTATGGAAAACGGAAAGATCTTTCTGGTTTATGCAAATGAGCAGATAACCTTCTTGACCTGGGGACTGTCTTGCCACAGTCCTGTAACTTTATTCGAATAAAGGGAGAGGCCATGGAGCATTTCCCATGGGGTCTCAAATTGCTGCAGGACGCAACCTCCTTTTTATCCTAATTTCCCGTCTGCATTACCCTCCTCCTTTCCTTATTGGCTGAGGTACTTGGAAGGTACAGACTTTCTGATATGCCTACTACATGTCCCCTTCTAATATGCACACACACCCCCCCCTTTTTATATCTCTGTTCTTTAAGTTCAGGAATTTAACATGGCCTTGGCTGAGCAACAGTCTGTGTCAATTAGTAACATTCTTCTGAAATGTATAGTTCCTCCCGTTTCTTGTCTCACCTATCAGTCTCTGGCTTTATCCACAGGCAGACTCACAGTTTGTTTGCAGAGAGAGATTCCTCTCATTCCTTTCACTTCCCACCCTAAACCACAACAGAAACAAGTCTATCATGGCTGATTCATGCATTCTTTTTGAGCCCATTCAACACTGTATCTGCTAATCTTACATATGTCACAGGATGAGTGGAAGCTTCAGACAAGCCCTGCCTTAGCCTCAGATTTTGGCAAGTTTAAATTTAAAAAAATCACTTTGGCCTGCAAGTTCTAATGATGGCAAATCAGGTCTATTTATAAAAATGAATTATTTATTAAACAGACAAGAGATAACAGATGAAAGATCTTAATAAGAATTACTGCACAGTATAAAACTAAAGAACTACTAGTAGATTACAGCGTAACATAAAACAGTGCACAATATCAAGATACCTATATTAAAGCCAGCAAAAGAGATAGTGTTGATTAGGAGTTGAATGTAACTTATCACCAAAATGATGATAATGTACACAGATTCCTTCACTTAACCCGTGGGGAGTAACCGCTAAGCAGGTGTCCCTACTCATGGGAGAAACTCCACACACTTCCAGGAAAATGTATAGAAGATTTCTGCTTTGTGAAAGTTTGCTGTGGCTTTTATAGTCGAAAAGTGAGGTGTCTGTCATTCAGAAATCCAGCTCATCTTTCCAGATCTCACTCCAAAAGATGTTTATTGGCAGTTGGGATATGCCAGACCAGTGTTAACCCCATGGTGCCAAAATAACTCACTGCAAGACAACTTGTCCTGTTTGAGTTATCTGACTGGTCAGGAAACAATAGATAAACTCTTGGGGGGGGTGAGATGCCCTGCTACATTCCACCCCTTGACTGCAGTCAATCGCTTAATCTCATGAAGTGGTAATGCAGGTACCTCTCGCCTCCATGATATAAAAGCATCCACTGCATATGTGTATATTATCATTAAGTGTGTTGAGAAACATTGATCTCCTAAGCTTTACTATTTCTGTAAGTCATGTAGTTAAAAAAAGTGTTAATTATTGTTATGGGTTCGACAAATGAAAATTTCTTTTCTTTCCCCCATGTAGCAGGGAGACTGTGTAGGCAGGGAGGGGTTGGCCGGGAACTAATGAGCAATACTTAAGAACAAAGTTGTCTGTCCAACTGCATTCCACACTGATCACCCAGAATGGGCCACACATAAGGACAAAAGGAATCGCTTGCCCAACCCAGATGCCAGGACAATTTCCCCAGTTAAAGAAACAAGAGCTGGAAATGCTGGCAAGGGAGTTGTTTCCCCAGAGGCTGGATCCTATCATCGCGAAAGGTGAAGGGGGACTTTTCGAGACTGGTAAGAGGGGGGTGGAGACTGGGCTTTCTGCTCTCTTCCGGGCTCGGCTTTCAGAGAGAATGGTCGTGTCTGCAGCAGAGTGCCAGTTTTGCTCCGGGAACACTGCTACGCTGCGACATCTCCGCCCGCTCGCTCCAGAGCACGGATGCACTGTGACGTTTCTGCAAGGGTCCTGGTGCGGCACAGGGTACAGAGTTACGTTGTAACTGGTCACTGCCTGGAGCTGCTTGCCTCTGCCATCTCTGCCACCAGCCTGGGTTTCTGCTCCACGTGGGTCGGCGCCGGGGTCTACTCGTCTCTGCTGTTCCTGCCTTCTGCTGGCCCCTCGGTGGGTGATACCAAAGTCCATCACTCCTCAGTCAACCCTGCCTGCCTGCTTTGCTTGCTGCCCGCTGCCGAGGTTGGTGCTGAGCCGGGCTGCTGCCCCGTGAGTTTGTATCAGAAGCAATCTCCCCTCTCCCTCTCCCGCTCGCCAGAGCCACCATTGCCATGTGGAGAGGCACAGCGCCCCCTGCAGCCGCAGGGGAGTCACCGCAGCCTCTCTTCCCAAACAGAGAATATCCCAATGACAGACATAGGACTGTGACTGGGTTTGTCTGTTCTCTTATTGTTGCCGTTTATCTGTCTTGTTTTATATATATAGATATATATAATCCCAGTAAAAAACTGTTATTCTTTTTACCACATCTTTGCCTGAGAGCCCCTTAATTTCAAAGGTATGGTAATTTGGAGGAGGGAGGGGGGTCATCCTCTATCCAAGGAAGGTTTCCCACCTTCCTTGACAGACACCTGTCTTTCAAACCAGGACAACTGTATTATTGATTTTGGTAAGAAATACATGCTGTAATTTCAGTTTATGTATTTCCGGAATGGGTGATGTTTTCATGTATTGGATTATGTAACACACACACACACACATACACACATATATAATGATTACTGATAAAAAAACCTATAATGACAAGATATAACATTAAATCCAGAGTGTTCATGACAGTTGGGGACAATCCAAAGAAGTCATTTTACTTGTGTTGTTACCAGTCTGTATAGATCAGGATGTTCCCCACCACCTGAGTCTTGAAATCATAGGAAAGATGAGATGCAAATCAGGATGAAACAAAAAGTTAATGGAGTTAACTTTTCAGTTGCAGTGATTGGAGGAGTTCAATGGATTGGTCGGTGACTCCCTTCACTTCCATTTGTGCTTCTTAGTACAGTATTCTTCAGTGAAGTTCAGCATTTTGCATAGCCTTGCTCAACATATCAAGTGTTAGACAATTCTACAATAACCTGAACAAATATATCTGTACTATATAATAGTCTGGTTGCCTATGGGGAATCAAAGGTGTTATGAAACTCAAATTGTTCCTACCTACTCAGCATATTACTCCAGTCAGGAATTTTATACCTTACCCTGAGGAGGTAGAAAGAGGTACACATAACTGATTCCATAATCATATGAAAATTCAAGTTACATTCAGGGAGAAATCCTTTCCAGCCACTGTGACAACCAGAGTGAAGACACAAGCACTCTAAAGTAATACTCGTGGAAAACTCATGTACAATGCAAAACTATAGAGGCAAAATATACAAATATTATTCAAAACAATTGAAAACTATCAAATTATCTAGTACCTTAATAATACTGATCAAGATTTTTAATATTTTGTAAACAAACTTAAGTAGAATAGTCGTCCATCCTTCTGAGACCTTTTAGAAAAAATGGTTATTGTCAGATTTACACATCTTGTTATTTCCAACTTTGCAAATTTGGAATAGAATCCATATACCAGCCATTAATGTCAGGACTACGATAATTACATCAATCAATTTTCTTACTGTCACATTTAAATTTGAAATCCATGAGGTTATCCAATCAAATATATCTTCCCCTTGATTTTTTTTTTATGTCTTGAAAGGTTCCCATGTTCTTTCTAATTTCTTCCAAATCAGTTTGTATTCTCAGAATCTGATCTCCATATACGCAGCAACTGGTGTTGATAACTTTGCACACACCACCACCTTTGGAACACAAAAGCAAATCCAAAGCCATTCGATTTTGTTTAACTACCTTTTAAACCTGGTAACTTCTTGTTGCAAAATGCTAATTGCATCATATGTCCAATTTTCTCTTTGTTTGATAACTCCGAATATGTTCACTATAGCCTTTTCCAATTCAGGCACTTGTAACCACGGTAAGGAGTGGAATCCAGAGGATCTCTCAACTAAGGGATTTAAATTTCATTTGTGTCTTGTTATAAAAGATCGTAGGTGTCCTCTGGGGAATTCCCATTTATCAATAATATCTATTTCTGTCACTACAGTTCCAATGGTGTGCGGGAGCTCAGGACTTCTGGACAACGAATCAATATGATTATGCAGAAGATGCTTTATTGTTTACATTACACTCTACTTATACATTTTACAGCTACTGTCCACGCGATCACATATTAGTTGATTGGTCCCTCTATCTTGTCCAYGCGCTCYRCAYGCACYTTYYAGAARATATGATTGGTTCTAGTCCAGTGCGGCACAGTCTTTCTTTATCTATTTCTTGCTGTCTTGGTATTCTGTTCTTCAGCTTTTTCTTTCCCAATTTAGCGCAGTTTACATTTCAGTAACCTTGACGAATTCCTGAGGGCTCTAATAAGAATAACTGAGGACGGTTTGGCTGGGGCACATTTCAGGGCTCAAATACCTTACAACAATTCCCCCCTTTGTCTTCTTGCACCAGCCAAACCTCTTCTAGTAAATTTACCACGAAACGGATTGCTAATTTTATTATACATGAAATAACACAAAGCAATACAGTAATGGCTAATAGTAGTCACAAAGTTCCCTTCACAATTCTTACACCCGTGCTCATGTGCCAATAACAAAATCTATAGCAGTTCTATTTTGCAACATACTGTGTCTAATACTATCTGCATTAGTGAATATCTACTTTAACTGTTTAACTTTTCAGCATCTCAACTTATTAAGCATAACCAGAGTTGGAGCAGCAGCAACACCTAGGGTAAAAGGAAAAAAAAAACAAAGAAAAACCTAATGTTTATTTATCGATATTATTAGGGACTGGAGTCTCCTTCTCAAGCCAGGGGCGAATCCATTTCGCTGGTATCCATCAGGGTCCTTTATCTGTAATGACACAAGCATAACCCCTTCCCCCCATTAATAACTCCACAGGTCCTTCCCATGACCCTGACATAGGATTTTTAAAATGAATTTTTGGTCAGTGCTGCATCAATTCAGAATCTTGCTGCAAACCTGAGTAATGTGTTAATGCTGGTGGGTCACTGCGAGTACCTACTAACCGTAGATGATTCATAACATAAACTGCTTTCAGTACTCTGTCCTGTGGGCTCAGCCCATCCTCCCCCATTTTTTGTTTATCAAGCAGCCCCTTCAGTACCTGATGTGTTCTTTCAATTATGGCTTGTCCGGTAGAGTTACCTGGAATGCCCGTGCTATGCCTCACTCCCCAAAGAGTCAAGAAGTCTTGGGTTCGTTGGCCTATATAACCTGACCCGTTATCTGTTTTGATTTCTTGAGGCAAGCCCATTAGGGCAAAACAGCCTCGCCAGTGTCAAATAACAAAACGAGATCCTTCGCTAGTCATAGGAGTGGCCTAAACCATGGCAGAAAAGGTATCTATGGTTACATGAAGGTGTTTGAAGCGACCAAAAGGGGTATAGATAGTCACATCAGTTTGCCATAATTGCAGAGGCCCTAGGCCGCGAGGATTAACCTCATGACCCAATCCACCAATCACACCCTGACATTGTGGGCAGGTTGAGATGATTCCTTGAGCATTCTGCAGCGATATTCCAAATTGTTTGTGTAAAACCTTTGCGTTTTGGTGAAACTCAATAATAAAAATATCTGGTGATAACCAAAATAATGTTCAATGTCTTTAGAAAGGGAGCTGCTTTTTCTGTACTTGGAAGTCACTGGTTACGGTCTTAAAGCTCATATGGCTGGAGTTTAGGGGTCCTGCCATTTAGGCAGGGAGAAGTTCATTAGTTGGAAATGTTGACTCTATGTTACCCGAATGTCCTTCTCGGCTGCGAGGGCTGAATGGTGATTAGGTCACTTTTCCTCGTATGAGGCCTCGTTTTCTCAGAGGCGATCGATGTTCATCCAGTCGATCAGGTAACCACTTTAGACTTGTCGGTAATAAGACACATGCGTACCTTCTTCCCTAAGTTAGTAACTAGGCACTGAGCAGAAGTAAGCAAGGTAAAACGTGATTAGTAACACATGACAAAAGAATAGTGATTTAAAACAATACACTTTCAATTGCCTAAATACTGTACCATTACTCAGAGTCTGCAATAGCTGGTGAGCTCCGTTCCACAATGAGGACCTGGAGAACCTTACCGGGCAAGGTTCACAAGTGTACTTCGAAAGGGGATCCAGCTGTGATGAATCCAAATCAGCAAGTCAAAGTGACTCAAGTACACTTTTAGTGTAGAAACGCCTGGGTTGCTGGCATGCTTCCTGACCAGGTAGGACCAGGGCTTGGCCAGAGCCAAGGCCTTAACTGGAAGGGTTTCTTTAACATACCTTAAAAACCAGCCTCTGTTAATAGCAGTTGGAAAAGTTTTATTTTTGTCTCTTTTTTTGCTGGTTTTTTGTTTGTTTTTTTTTGTTTTTTTAAATGACATATGTCTTGTAAAGCAGCCGGATTTGTCATTTATCCTTAGCTAAGTAGTCAATGGTACCATACATGAACTGCAAATGATCAAAGAAATGCATATGTGTAACATCAAATAATATCTTATGGATAATGCTTCTTACAAAGAATTGGTGAATTCATGCTATAATATTAAGAACATATTCAGGATCAGTAATACATCTCCAGTGACTTATTAGTCAACAATATCCATAACTTGGAATTGTTATTCATCTCTTTCTGCTACCTGTGAAAGATAACAAAGATTGTTATGAATAATTATCTCAATTGACCAATACAGAACATTTATACCCATGGAACTTTCAGTGAATTTAAGGATCTAGCAAACTGAATCTTCATATATTTTTACAACTTATTATCTTATATTTTTAAAGAGTTGCTTACCAATTTTCATCATAATTGTTTCAATTGGTTCAATCTTATCTGTATAACAAAAGAACTGTATCTTTCAATTTAAATGAGCATATTTTAGTAGAAGTTAACTTCACTCAACCATGTTACTTAAACGTAGTAGAGTAAATCAGACAGAACCTAAAGTTAACACTATTGAAACTGAAGAGAAATAAATCTGACTAAAACTTAAAATTACCAGAAGTTAAAATAAGAGAACTTAAACTAAACACACTTAAACTTGAAACTTAAGAGTACTTAAAATTGTCAGAAATTAAGCTCAAGTCTTAAACTAACAGAACTTTAAATGTAACAGAATCTCAAATTAACAGAACTTAAACTTGACATGACTTAAATTTAACAACAATTAAACTTAGCAAAACTTAGCCTTAACATCACCTAAACTTTACAAAACTGAAACTTAGTAGAACTTGAAATCAACATAATTTAAATTTAAGAAACTAAAGTGAGAGTTGATGTAGCTATGGTGCAGTCTGGGCCCTGTGAAGGGGGCTCAGAATGGGTGAACTTTCCCTTGCAGGACTGTCCCTGAAGGCGGAGCAAAGGAGGAATCAGCAGCATAGCTACATGCATTTACTTTATGCTTTCTCCTCTGTCACAGAACCTTAAGCTTTGTAACAGGTTAGCTTGGTTTGAAATTCCCGCTAACTATAATGTAATTAGCCAGTTTAAATTTGTTCCTCCTCTGAGATGTCTCATTGGTCTTCTCTCATGTATCTGTATACTCTGGTTACACTCTCTTATCCCTACCCTTTAAAGCAGCAGAGAAAGAGCGGGTAGGGGTCTCTGCTAACTTCCCTTCAAGCTTTGTTCGCCCTGCCTCTTCGGCAGAGACAAATAAACTTGGAATATAGTTACAGAAGTCCAATTCTTTCATCCTCTTGCCTTCTCTGCTACCTTAATGAAGCTGCCTGTTGTGAAAATTGTCAAACTGCTTCTGTGCACTGAGAACCCAGGAGGTCGCGAGCCCAGCTGAATCCAGGCAAGAGCAGGAAAAGCGGCAAGTTGAGTGTTCCTTTAAAAGATTCAGATACAACAGAATTTAACTCATCTTGACTCTATCGTTACAAAAAGGTTACCAAAAATCTGTCATACAACAGTTAAACATTAATGAATAATATGTAAGTAAACAACTGATTTGTAACTGAAATAGCATGCAATCACAGGACTTTCCTGATATAAGCACAATTTTGCAGGATCTCCCAATTTGCTGCTGTACTTGAAAAGAAGTGACAACAGCATATATATTGGCAAATTGTACTTAAAACTTGTTTTTCATGATTGTTAGTACAACAGAATTGACTTTGGGATATTAAAGTTAATGAGATATTCATGGCAAGATATTTGCAATAAAATCACTCTTAAAACTGTGGGGCAAAAAGGCAAGTAAAGTGTTAAAACTGGCACAATTTTGCCTGCCTTTACTTGTAGAAAGCCGTAAGTAATTTTTGAGATAACAGTAATGAGGGAGTGAGGAAAGGAATGTTGGACAGAACATTAGGCTTTAGAGCTAATTGTTACTGGTTCACATTCTGTCCTGTTAACATTCACTTTAAACATTTCTAAGGAGAAAGGATGTTCTGAGGGTATTGAGTTTGCAAATATTCTGCAGGTAGACAGATTTCATTGAAGAATTCTGAACCTTGCTAAGCAGCCTCAAAGCAAGGAATTATGTAATTCTATTGGTATGTAGAGATAATCTCTCCAATAACAATCCTGCTAGAAACTACTGCTTACAAAAAATAATTACTTTTAACAAAAGCCAAAATGTTCCTGAGATGCAGTAGAACACATTTTAAAACAAATTAAGTGTTTTCAGAAGCTCAAAATGAGACAGCAGTTCTCCTAACTGTGAAATGTAAGCATACAGTCCTCTTGCAGGTTACTTTAGCTCTTCACTTCAGATGACACACACACAGAAAGGTTTCTCAGCTGTCTCTGATACAAAAGTGATGTCTGTACTGTGAATGTTTTTAAGTTGACAAGCTATGAGTCAAAAAGGCACTTTTGAAAAAATATGTGTGGATGGAGCTGCATAGCCTTGAACGGGCCACCCGGCCCCCCCCCACACACGGTGCAGATGTTCGAGTCTTCCAAGTGGAGTGCGGGACGGGTGCCAGGGCTCACCTTCCCCCACCGCTCTCTTTGACTTGGTGATAGACAGTGAGAACGCAGCAGCGAAGGGAGAAAGGGGGGGGAAAGAAGCTGCTGCCGTTCCTGGGTGCTCTGCCAGGGCTGCAGACGGAGCCGCTGCAGCCGCCGTCAGGGTTTTTCGGCTTCAATTTGTCTTAGCACCATTATTATTAACTTCCATATTGTGCTAAGTCCCTTAGTTTCTTTTCTTTTCCTCTCTCCCGACCCCATCTTAACAGTCTTCTCAAGACCTCCGGGTCATAATTAATTTCTCTCTCAGAGAGAATACACTGGAGGACCCTGAAGGTGTCCTGTTCTTCTTTTGACAGTCCCTTCCCCATTCTCCAGCCCCCAGTCGCTCACCTCTTCGGGTGTTCCTGCTGCAGCGTGCTTTTTCCAGAGCTCTTTTCCCAGGAGCTTTCTTCTGCTCCTGGACTCCGATGGAGCCGTCCTCCCACTCCTCCTGCCGCGGTCCAGCCGCAGCAGACCCGACTGGGGCCTCCCGCCTTTTTACTCGGCAGAACCCCCCTTTAGAATCCCAAGGGTCTGCTGGTCTGCTTCATTATTGCAGCGTGTTATCACGTCGCAGGGTCACCAATATGCAGGAGCTCAGGACTTCTGAACAATGAATCAATATGATTAAGCAGAAGACGCTTTATTGTTTACATTACACTCTACTTATACATTTTACAGCTACTGTCCACGCGATCACATATTAGTTGATTGGTCCCTCTATCTTGTCCACGCGCTCCACACGCACCTTTCAGAARATAYGATTKGTTCTAGTCCAGTGCRGCACAGTCTTTCTTTATCTATTTCTTGCTGTCTTGGTATTCTGTTCTTCAGCTTTTTCTTTCCCAATTTAGCGCAGTTTACATTTCAGTAACCTTGATGAATTCCTGAGGGCTGTAATAAGAATAACTGAGGATGGTTTGGCTGGGGCACATTTCAGGGCTCAAATACCTTACAACAATGGTGCATATTCCTTGCCATTTAGGGGCTAGAGCTTTTCTAGCTTGATTTCTGCAAAGCCACTAATATCCCATATTGTCTGGAATAGGCCACTGACGTGTGTCTAAAATGCCTATTCCTGTTACATCCACATATGAGCGACACTTGGGATAATCTCCTACCATTATTCCTTGGTTACACTCAGGTAACTCCATTTTTTGGTGTGAAGCTACTCCTGGTCCCTTTAGGCCACTTTGAACACAGGAAGTTGTAATGACTGCTATTTCTACTGTCAGGATTTGTTGATCTACGGAGATTTGGGCTGTCTTTCCTTCCAGAAGGAGCATCACTCCAGCTGGAGGAAGACCACTGAAAAATATGTTTGGTGTTGGAATTCCCATCATCTGAATACTTTCATCTGAATGAGTGGGAAACTGAGAACAAATCCAGCAGTTGCTGTGGTTTCTTATCAGTGTCACAGCTTGCATTAGCTTTAGGTGTGAATTTATCTTCCAAGGTCAGGTAGTATTTGTTCTATGTGTGTTGTATTAGAGTGGCCCTTAGGAAAAAAAGCATTGTTCTTCTTTCTTTTATAATCGTTAGTTGTAAGGTCTTAGGATGGCTGACTAATCCATGTGTAAACCACCACGCTATGAAATTAGACATTGGCCTGTAAACATAAAAAGGTAAACCATATAATGATTGTCATTTTTGAGTTTCTGATTCTGTTGCAGCTTTAGCTACAGCAGGTTTATTCATTACTGTGCTGTCCAGTATGGTTCCTCTATGTCTGGAACTGGCTTTATTTGATTATAGGAGTCCAGGAATCTCCTTTAGCAGCCCTCACAGCCATGTGGGTAGCCAACGGTCCTTTCCACTGCTGCTTGAGCGGCTCCTTGTCTCACACCCAGATATACACCCAGATTTCTGTCTGGTGAGGATATATTTGAACATCCAAGGTTATTGGAGAAACTAAAACAACAGAACTTATGCAATGATAAAGGTGTCTCTTCCACAGAGAGTTACAGCAGCAATTCTGTCTCTGGCCTCTAGTTGCAAACACAGCACTATACTCACTACCACCTGACAATGGCAGTGTAGGAGCAGTTTGCAAAGCTTCATTGAGAAACTTTTGTTTTGTTGGGAACATACAACAAAATTGTACAAAGACAAGAGCAGTTTAGAATGTGGGGAATATCCATCAGGAACTGATTCTGTGTTGGTGGCCATTAGAATCAATAGCCACCCAGGCCTTCAGTCCTTGACTGACTGTCAGAGTCATAGGTACAATCCCAATTTGGGATAACTTGACCATGACTCATTGGCCCACCTTTAGGTTGTCCTGAAAAGCATCAATTTTACCATTTGGAGCTGTTTCAAAAGACATAGGGCTCAAGAAAGCTTGTGAAACAGGACTACCCATTAGTCCATATCAGTTATTTATCTGATATAACATGGAGGGTAACCTTTTATCTCATCCAGATTGGCGTGGCCTAAGGTAGCGCTTTAGCAAACCATTGGCATGCTCCACAATCCCGTTTGCTTGGGGTTAATAAGGTGTATGAAAACCCCATTTAATACCTTCCTTTGTGGCCCAATCTTGAACCATCACACTGGTGAAGTGTGATCCATTGTCACTCTGTATAGAGTCTGGGACAGGGAGACTGGAAAACCAGTTACTGAGTCCTGAAATAGTAGCTTTGGCATCAGCATGCCTGCTCTTGGTGGTGACTAACAGTCCAGATACCACTTCCATACCTGTTAGGATGTACTTGTAACCATTAGATGTCTTCAGAGGTCCAATATAATCTATTTGTCAAGTGGACCAGAGCCTTTTGTTACTTTTGATATGTAAAGGCAGTGCCAAGTCTGGATGGTTTTGTCCAAGTCTCACTTGGCACTGGGGACACTGTGAGAATGCCTTTACACATCCTCCTGGTCAATGGCCAACCTCTGCTTTGTTATGCAAAAAATAGAGCTTCTTGTCCAGTATGCCATAATTTACAATGTAACCATTCACCCAATCAATACCAATGTTATGGATCTTCCAACTAATTAATTTCTATCTTTTTAATTTTTGTCATGATCCACCTTGTTCCAATAAGTCTGTAAAGCTTGGTCATTTGCATGAGCTTTGACCCATCCTATGTGGATTTGTTGAGATTGAGCCTGTAACAACCACCATTTCCAATCTTCCTTCTGCCAAACCTCATTTCCATTCACTTGCCAATCTAACGTTTCCCACTGACATAACCCATGTGGCGCCAGCCCAGACTGCATATGAATCAACATATATCATCCTTGCTTCCTCTTTTGCTGCCACTGACACAGCTTTTAACTCTCCCACCTGTGCACTTCCTATTCCTTCTTCTGCTACTTCCACTCCTGTTTCCATGTTAAGAGCAACTGCTCTGTACTTCCATTTCTCACTAATGTGTTTGGCTGAGGCATCAGTGAACCAGATATCTTTAACTTCAGAGTCTGAAGTGAATGCAAGAGCATTTAATATAGGACTAGGTCTATATGACTGTTGTAAAGCTAACATGTCTGAAATCACAGCTATCTGTAATTTTGTAGGTTTTGTTGGCCCTTCAGTGACATCCATTTGATCTGTGACCCCTGAGCTATACACGTACCATTTGTGCACTGTCTTTGTGCAATTCCCTCTGGAGGAGGACTGCCCTTCTTAATACTGGCTAACAGATTGAAAGGTACAAGGGTCTTGCTATTATGGAAAATCCAGTGTTATGGGTTCGACAAATGAAAATTTCTTTTCTTTCCCCATGTAGCAGGGAGACTGTAGGTGGGGAGGGGCTGGCCGGGAACTAATGAGCGATACTTAAGAACAAAGAAAGTTGTCTATCTACCTGCATTCCACACTGATCACCCAAAATGGGCCATACATAAGGACAAAAGGAATCGCTTGCCCAACCCAGATGCCAGGACAATTTCCCCAGTTAAAGAAACAAGAGCTGGAAATGTCGTCAAAGGGGTTGTTTCCCCAGAGGCTGGATCCTATCATCGTGAGAGATGAAGGGGGACTTTTCAAGACTTTGGAGAGAGGGGGGTGGAGACCGGGCTCGCTGCTTTTCTTCTCGGCTCGGCGTTCAGAGAGAATGGTCGTGTCTGCAGCGAGTGCTGGTTTTTAGTTCTGGGAACACTGCTACACTGTGACATCTCTGCGAGGGTCCCGCCGCAGCACAGGGTAGAGAGTTACACTGTAACCAGTTGCTGCCCAGAGCTGCTCGCCTCTGCCACCAGCCTGGGTTTTCTGCTCCACATGGGTCGGCACCGGGGTCTACTCGTCTCTGCTGTTCCTGCCTTCTGTTGGCCCCTCAGTAGGTGATACCGAGGTCCATCACTCCCCAGTCAACCCTGCCTGCCTGCTTTGCTTGCTGCCCGCTGCCGAGGTTGGTGCTGAGCCGGGCTGCTGCCCCGTGGGTTTGCACCGGGAGCAATCGCCCCCTCCATCTCCTGCTCGCTGGAGCCACCATTGCCATGTGGAGAGGTAGCCGCGCCCGTGCCACAACGCCCCCTGCAGCCGTGGGGGAGTCACTGCAGCCTCTCTTCCCAAACAGAGAATATCCCACTGACAGACAAAGGACTGTTACTGGGTTTGTCTGTTCTCTTAGTGTTGCCGTTTATCTGCCTTGTTATATATATATAGATATATAATCCTAGTAAAGAACTGTTATTCTTTTTACCACATCTTTGCCTGAGAGCCCTGTAATTTCAAAGGTATCGTAATTCGGAGGGGGGAGGGGAGTCATCCCACCTTCCTTGGCAGACACCTGTCTTTCAAACCAGGACATCCAGGAACATGATTTCTCCAGTATGCCAAAGTACCCATTATCTTTAAAAGTTCCTTTTTAGTAGTGGGGGTAGATATAGCATCCAACTTTGTAAACAAATTATTTTATTTTTAAAACTTAAGTTTAGGTTTTTTGCATCCTTGGGAGTAATTAGAGAGATCTGAGCTCCTGTATCAATTAAAAATTTCAAAGGCTATCTCTTTGCTCCTACAGCTAAATAGATATAGGGCCCCTCCTTATCAAAATACCATTGATATGCAAGAATGTGCTGGGTGAGAAGGCCCAAAGTCCACCCAGACACTAAGGGTTTTTTCCATCTGTGTTGCAAAGCCATTGGAAGTGGGGTTTTTTTTCCTGTAAAGGGTTTGAATCTGCCACTTTTCAACCCCCAGTCTGTACTGCTTGGATTAATTCTGCTATTACACTGTTAGGTTGTTTCCTTAAAGCAGCTCTGGGTATCCCTAAAGCCAAAGCAGTTCTCCATAATTCATTCCTTTGTTATCAGAAGAAGCTAGGTTGGTTAGGTTTTTCTTTTCTCTTGGGTGGGTTATGTTTAATAGTCCTCAGCTGTCTTTCAGAAGGTTTCTGCATTTCAGTACTTGGGCTTCTTTCATGATTTTCCCAGTTAATCTCTCTTGCATGGTTTCCTATATCATGCAGGAGTTCTTCCCACATAGGGATAGGTCTCGGAGCTTGAAGGTCTTGTAAAGCTTCATTATGCATTACATCTCTTTTGATTTTGTCTCATCTCTCCACCAAATAATTTTTAACATAGTTGGAGCTCTTCTCAACAGAGGTTTTAACATATTAGGATCTACCTCTGCAGAGATTGGAATATTTCTGTCTGCACATCTGTGCATTGCCTGCAAACAGGCTACTTTTGTAACAGCAGCAGCAATGTCATTAACTGACTGCACGGGGATTGAGGCTGGTTCCCCTCTCTCCATAATATTTATTCCTCCTGCCCAATATGCAATTCTGCTGGTTATTGAATGGGGTGCCTCAGGAGGGTCTGGTCCAAGGTGTAGAAGAATGCCTGCACCACAGAAACCTAAACTTTCCACCCTGTCCAATAATATTTGATCTCCCCCAGTGAGACAAACCCTCCACAGATATTCAGTTTCTGAGACCCCTGCTCTTTGTCCATATTTTTCTTGCAGGTTTGCCAATTGCAGGGGATCCCAGTGAGTAGTTTTGACCATGTTCCTCCTCTGACCTCCTTGGGGGTCCTTCAGAAAATGTGGTCTTAATTATGGGTTTCAATTTAAATTCTGGAACCTCTTCTTCTTTAAGAGGTGGGGGTTCTGTGTTTTCGTCAGAATCCCATTCAGCATTTTCATCACTAATTTCATCAGGACTTTCCCAAATATCACCATCCCAATCTTTGGGTGATGTTATCAATTTTCAAATTTTTTTTAACATACATAGAATTGGGGGGTTTTAATAATGTCAGTTCTAATTTTCCTTCCAAAGTTTTTGTCTTTTCCTTGGATTCTTTAACTGTTGTTTCAATTTGTCATTTTGGTATTGTAGAGACAGTTCTACATGTTTTCTTTCCTTTATATAATTTCTCAGATTATCAGTTTCTTTTATCATCTGTTCTCTCCATTGCCATGCAGCCTTTAAACATAATCCCAGTGCATGGCAAATAATATCTTTTCCTTTTTTTATCTTTCAGCAATCACTGTTTTTCATCTTTTTTCTCTTCTATTTTTTCCCACTTATTCTAGCCCATGAGTTGGCAGGGCTGATTGAGAGGGCTTTAAAGTAGGTTTGAAAAGGGGAGGGGATGAAACAAGGCTCTCAAAAGAAAAGCCTAAGGGTGGTAAGGCAGAGTCAGGGGTGAAATCAGAAGCCCAGCTGAAGTGCATGTACAGTAACGCATGCAGCATGGGCAACAAACAAGAGGAGCTAGAAGCCATTGTACAGCAGGAAAGCTGTCATAATCGCCATCACAAATGTGGTGGGATGACTCACATGACTGGAGTCCTGCAATGGATGGCTACTGTCCTGGAGTGATCTATTATGATGATCTATTCCATCATCCTCTGCTTATGCCCAAAAAATGTTATTGTTTTCTCTTTCCCCCACCCTCCAAGCCGGTAGGTATGTGAGCCTGGCCAAGATCCTAGCAGGGTTCGGGAGACCAGAATGTTGCTCACTCTCTTCCTGTTCAGAGGGCTGGGATGTTAGTCGCTCTCTTCCGGTTCTAGGGGCAGGAAGTCCCACCCTCTCTTCCAGTTCCAGGATCAGAAAACATGGCTGCTTCGTCTTCAAAGAGATGAGACCGGAGCTCTTTGTTTTCTGCCAGACCTGGTGCCCTGCAGTGTCCTACCGCGGCGCCTGCTGCCCAGGAGTCGAGACCTGGGCCACCTCCACAGAAGCCCTGCGCTGCAGTGGTTTCTTTCTCTTTTTTTTTTCCTGCAGCACTGAGCCACATGCTTTATCTGCTTGGCTGACTTGTTTTTTGTCCCAAGCAAAATACTTCTCTTTTTTTCCCTCAATTGGAGAAGCTGGAGCAGCATGTCTGACTGCCAGGAACTGTACTGAATAGGCTGCTGCTCCGAAACCAGGAGAAGAGGAATCGCCGAGAGTCGAGCAGCTCGGCCGAGGCCCAAGCCCTGGGGAGCCAAGATGGGGAGAGAAAGTACACCAGAAGGCTCCAGCCAAACTGTTTTCACCTGCTGTGACTGCTCTTGGAGAGAATTAGGTCAACACCAGGTAGCCACTGGAATTTTTTCTCTGCCACAGGACTGCACCGTGGGGGCGGGGGTCTGCTGCCCCTCCATGTGGAAGGCCGGCACCATCTTTGGACCACGTGTTGGTGTTACGAATGGAATATGTGGGTTAAATCAGTTCCTGCCTTTTGCCCAGGCCTCTGGCAGCAGGTAGTCACATTATCGAGGGTGGCCAGCACCCCAAGACACACTCTCATTCATAGGTTCTTTAATGATGACTGATTCAGTCTATTATAGAATGAATTATTTATTAACAGACACAAAACAGACATTAAGACTTAAAACAGACTATTACTACACAGGGATAAAACAAAAGGGATATTAATAAACACTGTGCCACCGTCAGTAATAGGTTTAAATATACCAATTGCTAACTACACAGGATAACAAACACTGTGCCACTGTCGGTAATGGGCTCAAATATGCCAATTGCTAACTACACAGGGTAACAAGAGGTTTCACTAGTGAGTTATACAGTGCACAATATAAATTAATACAATGACTAGTCAAGGAATAGTAAAGTCTAGAAGCTCATATGACTTACCAAACCTGAATGGTATGGTGTGCTGAGGCTTCTTCCAGAAGAGAAGAATTACTCAAAGCCAGCGTCCCAGTCTGAGGGGTCTAAACCCTCTCACACTTTGAGGTGTATAGAGGATTTTTTCCAACTTGTGTGTGTTAGAGTGAATCTTTTATACCTTGTAAAGTCTGGTGTCTAGGAGCCATAAAAATACCAACATAATCTCTCTTTACAGCAGTCGTTCACTGTCATATCAGCCTGGTGTCTGTGGGTCTGTGAGGCCATGGAAAAGGGAGAGGTCTTTCTGGTTTATGCAAAAGAGCAGATAGCCTTTTTGACCTGGGGGGGCTGCCTTGCCACAGTTGGGAAAGGTGTATTCATTGTGCACTGCCTCCACTCTCCAGACACATTTGTTTTGGTTTTTTGTTTCTGTGTGTGTGTGTGTGAGGAAGTGGGTTCAGACGGTTTAGTGCTTAACAGGTATTTACCTTTTGTTTTCCCTTGACTGGTGGGCAGGTATTTTGTTTGTTAATAAACCATTTAATTTTTCTTCACTTTTGTCTATTGGTATTCATTCCCTATTGGTGGAAAGGGGATTTTTGGTACCCTTTTGTAGAGAAAGACTCAGTCCAAAGAGTTTGACTCTTAAATTTGTCTCAAAACCGAGACAGCTACATACTCTTCAGAAGAGATAGGCAAGGAAGGAGAGGTGGAGGGGTGGCTCTGTATGTTAGACAGACTCTTGACACTATAGAATTCGAGGTTAGTGATGATATGGTTGAGTGCTTATGGGTAAGAATCAGGGTAAGGCCAACAAGGCCAACATCTGGTAGGAGTCTGTTATAGACCACCCAACCAGGATGAAGAGGTGGATGAATTATTCTATAAGCAGATGGAGGATTTTCCAAGATCACCATCCCTTGTTCTTGTGGGAGACTTTAACCTGCCAGACATCTGCTGGGAACTCAACACAGCAGAGAAGAGGCAGTCTACGAAGTTCTTAGAGTGTATGGAGGACAGCTTCTGTCACAGCTGGTGATTGAGCCTACCAGGGTTGGGGCTCTGCTAGACCTGCTGTTCACAGAGAAGGGCTGGTGGGAGATGTGGTGGTCGGAGGCCGTCTGGGGTATAGTGACCATGAAATAATAGCGTTCTCAATATTCAGTGAAACAAGGAGGGACATCAACAAAACTTCTACACTGGACTTGCTGAGGGCAGACTGGCCTATTCAGGATGCTAATTTGGAGAGTACCTTGGGAAACAACCCTTAAAAACAAAGGGTTCCACGAAGGATGGACATACTTCAAGAAAGAAATCTTGAAGGCACAGGAGCAGATTGTCCCTATGTGCCGAAAGATGAGACAGAGGGGAAAACGACTGGCCTGGCTGGGCAGGGAGCTTTTGCAGAAACTCAGGGAAAAAAATAGGGTATATCACATTTGAAAAAAAGGGTCAGGCAACTCATGAAGTGTTTAAGAATGTCATTAGGTCATACAGAAAGAAAATTAGAGGCGCGACAGCTCAATTAGAATTTAACCTGGCCACTTCTGTAAAGGATAATAAAAAATGTTTTTATAAATACATTAATAGCAAAAGAAGGTGCAAGGAAAACCTCCATTCTTTATTGGACATGGGGGGGAATATAGTTACTAAAGATGAGGAAAAGGCTGAGGTACTTAACACCTTCTTTGCCTCAGTCTTCAACACTAAGACAGGTTGTCCTCAGGATAACTGGCCTCCTGAGCTCGTAGATGGGGACGGGGAGCAGAATAGACCCCTGTAATCCAGGAGGAAGCAGTTAGTGACCTGCTGAGCCACTTAGATGCTCACAAGTCTGTGGGACCAGATGGGATCCATCCTAGGGTGATGAGGGAGCTGGCAGAAGAGCGTGCCGAGCCGCTGTCCATCATTTATCATCAGTTCTGGCTAATGGGGGAGGTCTCAGATGAGTGGAGGTTGGCCAGTGTGATGCCCATCCACAAGAAGGGCCAGAAGGAGGATCTGGGAAACTCCAGGCCTGTCAGCCTGACCTTGGTGCTAGGGAGGGTTATGGAACAGATCACCTTGAGTGTGATCACATGGCCCTTACAGGACAGCCGGGGGATCAGACCCAGCCAGCATAGATTTAGGAGGGGCAGGTCCTGCCTGACCAGCCTGATCTCCTTTTATGACCATGTTATCCCCTTGGTGGATGAGGGGAAGGCTGTTGATGTCGTCTACCTGGACTTCAGCAAAGCCTTTGACACCATCTCCCACTGCATTCGCCCGGAAAAGCTGGCAGCCCATGTGTGGCAGGACCTCTACCCCAACACAGGAGAAGCTAATCTGCTGTTTGTTAGCTGATGCATAAATCAGGGAATCTCCCCCCAATGGCTCAGTCATAGTGAGCCATCTTGGCACCACAGGATGAAGGCCTTCAGCTGACAGTAAACATCTTGCTGTGGAAGCAGATGTGGGAAGATAAGCTGGAATTTCTGACTGACAGTCGCTGCACTTTACAAACTATAAAAGCTACACCATAACTTTCACAAAGCAGAAATCTTCTGCACATTCCTTGAAGTGTGTAGGGGTGTTTCTTCTCAAGATTCGGGACAGTGGTCTTGAGTTTCTTCTCCTTCGAGGGTTGAGTGAAAGGACTCTCTATACACCATCATTATTTGTTGGTAAGTTACATTGGCTCCTAATCTATACTTTTTCTTCACTAGCTGTAGTACAGGTACCTTTATGTCATGCACTATTTATGTAATCTACTAGTAGTTCTTTTGTTTATCTTGTGTAGTAAGTAGTCTGTTTAAAGTCTTTTGTCTGTTACCTTGTGTCTATTCAATAAATAACTCATTTTATAATAGACCTAATCGGCCACTCTTAAGAACTTGCGAGCGAGAGTGATTTTGGGGTGCAGGTTGCCTCAACAGAGCTACTGCCAGAAATCTGAGTCTAAAGAAGGGCCTGTCTAAAGCTCTCACCCCATTCATAACACCATGGCTTGGACAGGTGCACTCTTTGCTGGGTTAAGAACTGGCTGGATGGCCAGGCCAAGAGAGTGGTGGTGAATGGTGTGGCATCCAGTTTGTGTCCAGTAACTAGTGGTGTCCCCCAGGGATCAGGGTTTGGCCCAGATCTGTTTAATATCTTTATTGATGACCTGGATGAGGGGATTGAGTCTACCATTAGCAAATTCATGGATGACACCAAGTTGGGTGCGAGTGTTGATCTGCTGGAAGGTAGGACGGCTCTGCAGAGGGACCTGGACAGGCTGGATAGACGGGCTGAATCCAACAATATGAGGTTTAAAAAGACCAAGTGCCAGGTCCTGCACTTTGGCCATAACAACCCTCACAGCACTACAGGTTGGGGACAGAGTGGCTGGACAGTGGCCAGCCAAAAAGGGACCTGGGGTTACTGATTGACAGCAGGCTGAACAACCAATGGCATTCTGGCCTGGATCAGGAATAGTGTGGCCAGCAGGACTAGGGAAGTGATTCTTCCCCTGTACTCAGCAATAGGCCAGACTGATGCCTAAAGACTTTTGCTTTTTATACATTTTTCATATATTTCTAGCTCTGTAGACTACTATTATATAGTTATGTAGCTCCTAGTATTTTTCCTACCCTTTCTCTTAGATTTTAGAACAATAAACTAACCTTCTAACACATTCCTGAAATACTGTTTGGTCTTACTGTCAAGAAGAGAACCATTTGTTTTTGCAACCAGCATTTGTGAAGACAACAAGAAATAGGGCAAAGCAGCCCCCTGGACCAATTCCAGTGGGGTGGAACCAAGGGGGAGATTACCTAATTGACTGTTTTTCTAATTGGACAATATTCATTAGATATGCTAATTTGTTAAACTTATAAAAATTGCAGAAATCCAATGACAAATGTGCATATAGCCATATTATGCACCTTGAAAGCTTTCAATAAAGGACCTGCTTTTTTATCTTACCATTCTAATACTGTTGCAAAGTTTTATTTCCTCTGTTATTAGGAAACACCACCTTGACTACTGTGTCCAGTTCTGGATCGCTCAATTTAGGAAGGGTGTTGAGATGCTGGAGAGTGTCCAGAGAAGGGCAACAAGGCTGGTGAAGGATCTGGAACACAAGTCCTATGAGGAGCAGCTGACGGAGTTGGGGTTGTTTAGCCTGTAGAAGAAGAGGCTCAGGGGAGACCTTATCACTCTCTACAACTACCTGAAAGGAGGTTGTACCCAGATGAAGGTCAGTCTGATGCCTTTCTCTCCTGGTCAGACCCTAAAAAGTCATCATGAGCCAGACATGGTTAGGGTAATAAAAAGGGGTTACCTTTATAAGGATCCTTAGGTGCGCAATTCATCAGGTGGAAAGGCCAAAAAAATGCCCCCCCACGTGACGTGTATACAATTTTTATAGATTTTGCAAATTAGCATATCTGACAAGAATCACCAATTAGAATTGTAATTTGTGAGGTGTAATAAATAAGTGAATTATAATGTTGGCTTTCGCATATATGAATTTAACATTTACCCATAATAATGTGCTATGTAGAAATAGTAAAATATAGTTAAATAAAAACAAGACTAAAGTGAATAGTAACTTTAAAATAGTTGTAATAGAAACATGTTAATAAATAAGCTAACAAAACATGGTAATAAATATCTTTAAGCTAACAAAACATGGTAATAAATATTTTTAAGCTAAACAATTCAAGACAACAAAAGATAAACTGTACATCTGTCACGGTTTGGACAAACTTAGGAGGAAGACTCGAAGAGCTTTTTTTGTAAAAGATAGGGTTTGAAACTCTCTTTTTTTCTTTTTAAGAATTTTTCAGATAAAAGTGAAAAAAACTTGTTTATTTAGCAAAACCTAGCTGGTGGGGGGGGGGTGTACGCAGGCACCAGGGGAAGGGAAAAGAAATAAAAATAAAAATGAATAATGTTAGATAATAAACTTCTCGTGAGGAGGATAACTTGAATGAATTAAAGTCTTGAGTCTTTGGCAGGTGTGGTTTTTTGCTCTGTTTCTAGCTAGTTGCTTGAGTATGGAGTAGTCCCTGTCCAGGCCCAGGGGGTGTAGGCCCCGGAGAGATGGTATGTAGAACCAAGCTTAGTTGTTTGTTGTACAGTTTTAAAGGAAGAAGAAAAAGAAAATATAGTCTCAGGAAAAGAACTGTCTTCTTCCCTTGCCTCAGGCAGAGGAGGGAAAAAGCTAAAAGCAAGTTTTAACTCCGTCCGAATATCCCTCAGCTGAGTAAAAACCAGGCGAAAACTCACAAGAAAAAGGTAAAAAAAAAAAAAAAAAAGTCCCTTTGCCTCCAACTATAGAAAGCGACTGCTGAGATGTTCTCTCCTCAGAACCATAACATAGCAAGCTGATAAAAGTGAAAGAACATAAATATCCTTCGCAGAAAACTAAAACATAGCTCCTGGCTTCTCGAGCCAGCTTAAAGACACAGAGTTAATACTTTTCATTAAGCAGGCAATTGGGATATATAGCATCATAAAGTCACTCCAGGACATTCCACTCTTTATCTCATATCGTCGGCTTAATGCTCAAACTAACATATATCTAACTTTACACATACACAATTATACATACATATATATATGTACATATATACAGTTATATATAAATAATGATAGTGACATTTAGTAAACAGTGGTATTTATACGTAGTTCTCACTTAACATTAGATCTTTGTGTGGCACACAACGTGTTGTTCCATCTTTCTGCATCACTCACTATGTATGACTTGGTTTTTGAGCAAAGACAACTCTACGGATGGGTTTGTCTGTACTCGAGGCAGAAGTAATTTAAACAGTCTTTCTTAACAGTCTTCTAACATGTACTGCTGGTACTTTATTTCTATCTACTGTATGTAGAGATTCAGATTGGGCAGGGCTTGTTTGGTTGGTGGAACTTTGGGTGTTAACTAACTAGGTGGCTTTTGCTAAGTGCTGCTTTCAGTTTTTGAAAGATCCCCCACCCAGTGCTTTCAAGGTGGTTTTTAGCAATCTATTGTACTGTTCTACTTTGTCTGCTGCTGGTGCATGATAAGGGATATGGTACACTCACTCAATGCTATGTTTTCTAGCTTAAGTGTTTATAAGGTTGTTCTTGAAATGAGTCTCGTTGTCGGATTTAATTTTTTTAGGGGTACTATGTCTCTAAAGGACTTGCTTTTTAAGGCTCAGGATGGTGTTTCGGGCAGTAGCATGAGGCACAGGGTAGGTTTTTAACTATCTTGTGGTGGTTTCTACTATTGTGAGTACATAGCGCTTATTTTGGTGTGTTTGAGGCAATGTGATGTAATCTACTTGTTAGGCTTCTCTATACTTGTATTTGGACCAACGCCCACTATACTAGAGGGGTTTTATCTGCTTGGTTTGTTTGATAGCAGCGCATGTCTCGCAATTATGGATAACGAGAAATACTATCTATGGTTAGATCTACTTCTCGGTTTCGTGCTCACTTATAGGTGGTATTTTTGTCTTGATGGCTTGAGGCATCATGGGCCCATCGAGCTAGGAACAACTTTCTCTTATGTTGTCAATCTAAATCTGTCTTTGACACTTCTATTTTTGTAGCTTGATCTACTTGCTCGTTGTTTCGGTGCTCCTCATTAGCTTTATTTTTGGGGACGTGGGTATCTACATGGCGGATTTTTACAGGTAGCTTTTCTACGCGGGCAGCGATGTCTTTCCACTCTTCAGCAGCTCAGACTGGTTTTCTATTATGCTGCCAATTAGCTTTTTTTTACTTTTTTAGCTAACTTTACAGAGCATTGGTTACTATCTATGAATTAGTGTAGAGGTAGAGTTTTGGCTACTTCTTTCTTTTAGCAATGTTTAAGGCTAACTGAATGGCTTTGAGTTCAGTAAGTTGGCTAGATTTACTTTCTCTCTCTTTAGTTTTTGCAACTTGTCGTGTGGGGCTCCATATGGCTGCTTTCCACTTTTGCTTCATTTCTACGATGCGACAGGAACTGTCAGTGAAAAGAGCGTAGCGTGTTTCTTCTGCTGGTAGTTGGTTGTATGGTGGAGCTTCCTCAGCACGTGTCACCTGTTTTTGCTCTTCTTTGTCAGTGAGATTAAATTTTTCACTTTTGGGTTAATCTGTGATTATTTCTAAGATTTCAGGACTATTCAGTTTTCTAATACGGGCACGTTGTGTGATGAGAGCAATCTACTTGCTCCATGTGGCATTGGTGGCGTGGTGGGTAGGGGGAACCTTTGCTTTGAACATCTACTCTAGCACCGGTAGTCGGGGTGCTAGGAGAAGTTGTACTTCAATGCCTATTACTTCTGAGGTAGCTTGGACTCTTTTATAGGTTGCTAAGATTTTTTTCTTTGTTGGAGTGTAGTCGGCTTCGGACTCTTTGTAGTTTCGGTTCTAGAATTCTAGTGGTCGGTTTCAAGTCTCACCAGGCACCTTTTGTTAAAGGCTTCAGGATGGACTATGGCTCCCAGCTGCAGAGTAGAGTATATTTTTCATTTCTGGTTTTGTCTTGACTGGGTTAAGGGCTACTGCATGAGCGATTTCTTGCTTGATCTGGGCAAAGGTTTGTTGCTGTTCAGGGCCTTAAAGGAAGTCACTTTTTTTGCAGGTAACTAAGTAGAGAGGGTTTATAATTTGACTGTACTTAGGAATATGCATTTTCTAAAAGCTTATGGCACTTAGGAAAGTTTGTGGGTTTTTTTGTTGGTTGGCGGAGACATGGCTGTGGTCTTATTGATGACCTCGGTGGGAATCTGACGTCGTCCGTCTTGCCACTTCACTCCCAGGAACTGGATCTCTCGAGCAGGTCCCTTGACTTTGTTCTTTTTGATGGCGAAACCAGCATCCAGGAGAATCGGGATGATTTTCTCTCCTTTCTTGAACACTTCTGCTGCTGTGTTCCCCCACACAATGATGTCATCGATGTACTGCAGATGTTTTGGAGCATCACTCTTTTCCAGTGCAGTCTGGATTAGCTCATGGCAGATGGTAGGACTGTGCTTCCACCCCTGGGGCAGTCAGTTCTAGGTGTATTGCACGCCCCTCCAGGTGAAGGCAAACTGAGGCTTGTACTCTGCTGCCAAAGGAATGGAGAAAAATGTATTGGCAATGTCAATAGTGGTATACTACTTCGCTGCTTTGGACTCTAGCTTGTACTGGAGTTCTAACATGTCCGGCACAGCAGTGCTCAACGGTGGAGTTACTTCATTCAAGGCACGATAGTTTACAGTCAATTTTTATTCTCCTTCAGATTTGTGCACAGGCTAAATGGGACTGTTGAAGGGTGAGTGGGTTTTGCTAACTACTCTTTGGCTCTTCAGCTCATGGATTATCTTATGGATGGGAATTACAGCATCTCGAGCTGTCCGGTACTGTTGGCGATGCACTGTCGAAGTGGTAATTGGTACTCATTGTTCTTCTTTTAGAAGGCTTGCTGCAGATGGGTTCTCTGATAGTCTAGGTAAAGTATTCAATTATTTAATGCTCTCTGTCTCTATAGTAGCTATTCTAAATGCCCGCCTGAGTCTTTTCGGGTCTTTGAAATACTTATTTCGGAGGAAGTTTATGCTTAGAATGTATGGGGCCTTTGGGTTAGTTACAATGGGATGTCTTTCTCAGTCTCTTCCAGTCAGGCTCACCTCAGCTTCCACCAGGGTCAAATCTTGTGATCCCCCTGTCACGCCAGCAATAGAGACACGTTCTGCCCCCACATATCAGGATGGGATTAGTGTGCACTGTGCACTAGTGTTAACTAAGGCTTCATATTTTTGTGGTTTTGATGTGCCAGGTTAACGAATTTACACAGTTTAAAAAACACGGTTATCTCTAGCCTCTACCTGGCTAGAGGCAGGGCCCCTCTAGTTTTTGTTAGAAGTTACTTCCTTTCTGGTGGAACTTCCTTTTTGAGTTTTGCTGTCTTTTAATTCACGCACTCGTCGCGCCAGAGCAGTGGTAGGTCATCTATGCTACTTCTTCATGTTTTCTCTACAACCACACAAGAAGAACCACAGCTCACCTCGTGAGGTGTATGCTTTCTCTTTAGGTGGGAAACGTCTGCATCTGGTAAAAGAACTTCTGGTCTGTACCTCTGAGATTTGGAAAAGGTCTTCTTTAATTTCTTTGAGTTCTTTGAGATTACTCTCTATCTTATCTTCCATTTTCTTGTGATTCTCTTCTATTTTCTACTTTCTTGTTATTTTTTCTATCTTATCTTCCACTTTCTTGTGATTTTCTTCCATCTTATCTTCCACTTTCTTGTAATTCTCCTTCATTTCATTTTCCATTTTCTGCAGACGTGTTTCTACAGTTGAAATTTTTGCATGTGTTGGGCCGTGCACAGCATCTTCATATGCTTGGAGCTTCTTCGACATATCATGCATGGTCCCATCTGGCTCTATTGCTGTTAAAGCAGAAGAGTATTCTTGTGGCCCAAGTCGTATGAGTCTTAGCTACATCACTGGTGTAACTCTTATCAAGTTTGGGTTCTTAATTCCAAGTCTTGGGTGTTCTATGAAGATAATCTCTATTACTGCTAGTTCTCTCAAGCGTTGAATCGCTTGTTCTATGGTTTTCCATGGGGTTTGTTGTAAATAGAGATCATCTTGGCACCGGTATCTTTGTCTCACACTTTCCAAGAGATGTATGCAGAGACTGTGAGGGTCAGGCGGCACTACCATCTCCTGATCGATAGCCCGATCACATGACAAGGATCCCAAATGTCTCACTTCAGTGCCATCCAAAATTGTAGTATCGTCTGCGGCGTCCCAAATACGGACTAACTAACTTAATATAGATTCATCAGACTGTCGGGTGTAATCTTTTTTTAGGTTACGAAGGTCCTTCAGAGACATGGACTCAATAATGATTTCTGGTTCTGAGCCAGTTGCTGGTTTTGAGGGTCTTTCCCCTGCATCACTATCATCATCCTTCACTGGGTGATCAGTTTTGGTTTTGTGCTTTTTTCTCGTGACAGGAGTAACTGTCATTGGCTTAGGCTCTGCGTCTGGTTTGGCTACATCTTGAGTAACTGGGGTATGTGCTGATTTATCTGCCTGCCCCTCTGCCTTTATTTCCACACCTGGGTCAGGTGTCTCATCAGTCTCTTTGGACATCTCAGTCCTGATTCTAGAGAAGCAGTAAACTGTATAGAGTAAACCTACAAGATAAAGCACCAGGAAAGCAGTTTCTTTAACATTCAGAGGAAACTACATTCTCAAAAGGTGACGTATCAAATTTAAAAGGAAAGAAGGAAATGAAAGGCTGGGAAACCCCATCTCTTCTTACTTTTCTAACAAACTGGGTGTAATTACTGTAAGACTCCTTGAACAGGCAACTGAGACTAAAACGCATAATCAACAAACCATACACATCTCGAATAACTCTCAGTACTTTTATGAACTTTTTATAAATCAGTATCACTGAGCAAAGAAGCATAGCAATCTTGGTTGCTATCTCTGTTTTGATAAAGATAAATACTAAGAACAAAACTGGAGCTATCTGTGGGTAGGCAAACAGGCCTAAAGACCAGAAAAGCATTAGTGCCTTAAGCAGATCTAGAGAACAGAGAGACATTAGTATCTTAAACTACATGGTAACTACTTTACCCCAAAACACAGTAATTAAAACCAAATTGTAATCAGCACAGCTTTTTTCACTTTCCTGGCCAATGCACCACATATGTTTGTCACGGTCTGGACAAACTTAGGAGGAAGACTCGAAGACCTTCCTCTGCAAAAGATAGGGTTCGAAACTCCCTTCCCTTCTCCTTAAGAATTTTTCAGAGGAAAGTGAAAAAAACTTGTTTATTTAGCAAAACCTAGCGGGTGGGGGGGGTGTACGCAGGCACCAGGGGAAGGGAAAAGAAATAAAAATAAAAATGAATAATGTTAGATAATAAACTTCTCGTGAGGAGGATAACTTGAATGAATYAAAGTCYTGAGTCYTTGGCAGGTGTGGTCTTCTGCTCTGTCTCTAGCTAGYTGCTTGAGTAYGGAGTAGKCCCTGTCCAGGCCCRGGGGGTGTAGGCCCCGGAGAGATGGTATGTAGAACCAAGCTTAGTTGTTTGTTGTACAGTTTTAAAGGAAGAAGAAAAAGAAAATATAGTCTCAGGAAAAGAACTGTCTTCTTCCCTTGCCTCAGGCAGAGGATGGAAAAAGCTAAAAGCAAGTTTTAACTCCGTCCGAATATCCCTCAGCTGAGTAAAAACCAGGCGAAAACTCACAAGAAAAAGGTAAAAAAAAAAAAAGTCCCTTTGCCTCCAACTATAGAAAGCGACTGCTGAGATGTTCTCTCCTCAGAACCATAACATAGCAAGCTGATAAAAGTGAAAGAATGTAAATATCCTTTGAAGAAAACCAAAACAGATCCTGGCTTCTCGAGCCAGCTTAAAGACACAGAGTTAATACTTTTCATTAAGCAAGCGATTGGGATATATAGCATCATAAAGTCACTCCAAGACGACATCCTGGAGTTTGTTTTCTCACCAAAGAAATCAGGAAAACTGTTATCCCACCAAAACTTCCAGAGAAAGAATCGATCACAAATCAGTCAAGAAAAGACAGATACCTGAATTCCCCAAGATTACACAATACTGGGACCGAAATCACCCTGGTGGAGCGGTGGGAAAGAAGGAAACGAATGAAGTGTAAATTACTTTTTGAGCCTCGTGAATATGTAACAGTCTAAGGGTATTTGAACCCACAGAAAAATGTGTGAGGGGTGCCTCTGGCAAGATTTGCCAAGCRCCCAGCGCTGTTTGCCTTTGTTTTACTAATAAATATTCAATATTATGCTATTAAAATTTCAGCCTATGCGTTCATTTATACCATGAGGTAATTTCCCCCTCATGGTAATCCCTTCTAAGACCTCCCCTCAGATGAGAGCTAATTTTGTTTATGAAAATATTTCTCGAAGAGCTGGTCTCGAGACCAGAGAACCAAGATAGGATAGGGCCTTGAAATGTGTTTTGTCTTCCTGCCTATCAGGGCAGGGAAGAGTACTGGGAAAATAAGGTACAAACTACAGCTGTATGTGTGAAAATTAAAAAGAATATATTAGAGAAAAAAAGGAGAAAACCTAATTTGGCATCGTTTTCACCCTGTTTTAGAGACTAACAAGACTCTACCTTGTCTAGTCTATATCGAACAACAGTACCAACTTACACAGCCATCTATCATACAAACAACAGTTATAACTACTATGAACGCTTATTTTATCCAGGGCCACTTCAATAACCATGAAGTAAGGGTGTCAAAGATATAATCAAAGTTCAGTGTATAATTTTTGAAAGCTACCTGATGCAAGATTTGAGTTTGTTCCCAAATTGCAGCTAAATCCTTGCTAACCCTCTCACTCTGGTCCACATAAGCCAATTGATGGCCAGTTACTACTCCTATCTATAGGTCAGTTGTTCTTATTAAGAGCTTTGGATACATTTTGGACTAAGATCCCATGCAAATCGTGGGGCCAAGCCTGAGTCATGGTTACCAATTGTGCGGATAACAGACATGAAAAGAACAAGTTAAACCACATCATTCTAATCTGCATCAGTCTCTGTTTTCTCAATGGTCTCAGGAGCAGAAGTTTTCTTAACTCTGGAGGAGTGGATCCGTGGTCCCTTGACACCAACCCTGACTGTGTTAAAGGTGGTCAGCAAAACCTGGAATGGTCCTTTCCACGTAGCTTGTAAGGGGTCACTGTCCCACCACCACTTAATGTAGACCCAGTCTCGAGGCTGGAATGGATAAGCAGGTACATCCAGTCCTATTGGCCTGGATAACAAGATGAATCTCTGGAGCCTCTGCAAAGTGGAACTTAAAGCCATTAAATACCTCTGTAAATCAAGTTTCTACCTCATATGAATTTCTTCTGAAATATGTGGAATTTGATAAGGCCTGCCATACAATACTTCATAGGGACTTATGTTGTCTCTCTGCCTTGGTTGGATATGAATTCTCAGTGAGGCTATAGGCAAGGCCTGAACCCATTTCATGGATGTTTCTTGACAAATCTTACTAATCTGGATTTTAAGGGTTCCGTTCATATGTTCGACTTTGCCACTTGCTTGGGGCCTGTATGGTATGTGCAGGTCCCAAGTAATTCCCAGAATCCTGCTAACTCCCCCGACCACTGTTGCAACAAAATGTGGTCCCCTATCTGATGACATCTMCAAAGGAAGCCCAAACCTTGGAATTATATGATTGAGCAAAACTTTCACCACCTCCTTTGCTGTGTTGGTGTGACAGAGGTAAGCCTCAGGCCATCCACTGAAGGTGTAGACCAATATGAATACATACATGTATCCCTCTACGTGGCATCTCCACAAAATTTATTTGCCAGTTATCTCCAGGAAGATCCCGTCTTTGTTACTCCTAACACAACCCTTTTGCTCATGTCAGGGTTGTTTCTACAACAAATTTCACACTTGCTCGTTATAGATTGTACAATATTAGTCATTCCCCTTCCTATTACTACCTTTTTCAGATGTTTCAAAAGATTTTCTGTTCCCCAATGAGTGCTCTCATGTTCGTGCTGAGCTATCTCCCAAAGGATCAGGGATGGGACTAAGACCTGCCCTACAGGTGTGACAGCCCACCCACTTTCCTTGATTTCAGCTTTAAGGAGCTTAATTAATTTGTGGTCCTTCTGATCATACTTTGGAGTGAACCCCACAGATCAATTTCTTTTTGTGGTACTGCTGTGAGAATGCCTTTTCCTGCAGCTCTTGCTGTTTCATCAGCAAAGGGATTTCCCAATTCAGGAATGGTTTTTCCTTTTCAATGACCTCTACAATGCATGATTGCTACCTCTGTAGGTTTTCAGAAGCTCTGCAGGAGTGCGAGGATCTTTTCAGCATGTTTGATCTCACAACCTTGAGCAGTCAGCCGTCCTCTTTTCTTCCAGATGGCTCAATTGGCATGGAGAACACTAAATGCATATTTAGAGTCAGTCCATATGTTTACCTTATTTCCTTCGCTCAGTTCCAGGGCCCTCGTCAGTGCAATCAGTTCAGCTTTCTGCGATGATATGTCTGATGTTAGGGCCTTTGCCTCGATCACCTTGTCTGTGGTTGTCACTGCATAACCTGTCATTCACTTACCAACCCTCATGAAGCTGCTTCCATCGGTGTATAGCTTCCCATCTGGGTTTTCTAGAGGCAAGTCCTTCAGGTCTGGTCTGCTGGAATAGGCCTCTTCTATTGTCTGTAAACAACCACGCTCAGTCACATCGTCAATTAAAGTGGAGGACATAAACATGGCAGGGTTAACGACAGAAGTTGTTTTCAGGGTAACATCATCCTGTTCTAACAACACAGCCTGGTATTTAAGCATCCTGCTAGAGGACAGCCAATAGTCTCCCTTTTATTCCAGTACAGTTAGTACTGCATGGGGCACGTACACTAAAACATGTCTCCCAAGGGTGAGTTTCCAGGCCTCTTGGATCAAGATGACAGTAGCTGCCACAGCTTTCAAACACCCAGGCTACCCTTGACTGACACTGTCTAGCTGTTTCTTAAAAATTGGCCACAGCCCTTGGCTGATCTCCAAGGCGCTGTGCCAGTACCCCTAGAGCAACATTCAGTCCCTCTTGTGTAAAGAGTCCAAAAGGTTTAGTTAAGTTTGGCTATCACAGTGTTGGGGCTGACATCAGAGAACGTTTCAGGGGTTTAAATGCAGCCCTTGTGCTATCTGTCCACACAATAATTCCCTTTTCAGCTGCTTTAAAGGCTCCATACAGATGTTTTACCAGGAGTCTGTAATTTGGTATCCGTAAGCGACAGCAACCTACCATTCTCAGGAAAGCTTCCATTTATCTCACGGTGCAGGGCTCTGGAAGGCAACAGATGGCTTCTTTCCATTCTCTGCTGAGTTGTTGATGTCCACGGAAGATCTTGCCCCAAATAAACTACTGCTTCTTTGGCGACCTGTATCTTTTTTTTTGAAACTCTGTATCCACTTAGTCCCAAAAAGTTTAACAAGCTTATAGTGAGGTGGGTGCAGTTATCTCTCGTTTTAGCTGCAATCAAGATATCATCAACATATTGAACAATAATCCCTCCTGATTCTTGTCTTCTCCAATCTTCCAATTCCTTTGCTAGCTTGTTTCCAAATATCGTTGGGCTATTCTTAAAACCTGGGAATAGGACTGTCCAAGTGAGCTGTGTTTCCCTCCCTGTCTCAGGATTTTCCCACTCAAAAGCAAAAAGCTCTTGACTGGTCTTGTTTATGGTAATGCAGAAGAAGGCATCCTTAAGGTCTAAGACAGTGAACCACCCTAATTCGTCTGTCACTGTGGTCAAGAGTGTAGGGGTTTGCTGCAACTGGGTATATATCCTCTGTTAATTTGTTAATTGCCCTTAAATCTTGCACTAAGTGATAACTCTTACTGTATCCCTGCATTTTGCAGTTCTTCAGTTGTGCAGTGTTTTTAGTTCGGCAAATAGTTTCTCACGCACTTTTGTATAAACATAGCACTTGTTATTCTAACCGGCCCTGATTGTTTTTGAATTCCTAACCTATATGATAGACAATTCCGTTGACCAGTGGACAGCAGGAGGTGGTATTCCCATCCTCCAATCCACGGTGGTTTCTGAAAACTTATAAATAAAGACCGAGGGCAGAAGCTGCCCCTCTCTTTCTTTTCCCCTTGGCTTCCTTGGCTTCTGCCCCGGCTGGAACCCTGACAGCTGTCTCGTGTGTTTATTTCGTGTCTGAGAGCGACATCTGGAGGCCCGTACGGTGTTTCGTAAGTTGTCAGGGTTTTTTTTCCCCGAGGTAGCTAGGGCTGTTTAAAATGGATATCACGAATTCCTCATGCGATACCTTGGCATTGCAAGTCTTGGAGATAGCACTCGAAACAGCGGAAGTCTCGGTCCCTGGAGCGGACTTGCAGAAACTATACTTCTGGGGAAAAGACAGAGGTCTTTTTGCAGAGCCTGGGCATGTGCTTTCGAAGGTGGCTTGGGTTGAGTTAGGTAAAGCCATTCTCGACAGCCTGGCTCTGGATTTCCAGCTGGATGTGGCTGGGTTGCTGGTTTTTTGGAAACGCGTGAATGCTGCTATTAGAGGCAGCAGCAGTGCGTCAGGTGCTTCCACCCCCATGGGCTCCCTCAATGAGCCGGGAGCCCTCTCTGAACAGGAGGCGGGGGATGGGCAAGGAGAGTCCGGCTCTCAGATAGCTCCCGAGTCCCCTCTCCTGGCCCAGGCCGAGGTGGGGGATGAGAATTGGAACAGCCCCGAGGACGAGCTAGCCTTGGGGAGCCCCGGGGAAGCCTCTCCCCCCCCCTTGGACGCCGGGACCTTGGCAGTGCCAACTCTTCTCCCCCCGTGCTGTGGGACGGGGCAAGCGGAGGCGTGTGCCTGTTTCTCTGTGCCTTTCCAGCGCAGGGGGACCGGGCCGAGCCGCTTGCTCCCGCCATCGTGACAGCTGAATGTCCCAACTGTGGGGTATCTACACGGTACCCCTCGGGGCGGCTCGAGTCCAGTTCGCACCGTCCTCTGCCGCTTCTGATGAGGAGGGGGCGGGGGCTGCGGGCGGGTCTCTGGTTGGCTCGGAGGAGGCAGAAGCGGAGTCTGTATCGGACGAGCCCGAAGCCGGGGACTTGATTGACCTGGGCGGTGCGCTGCTCCCCGGGGACGGCTTCCCCCCCGTTCGGAGTGGAGGGTGCCGGCGCTTGGCCTCCGTGCGCTGGGGAGTATGCTCCTTGGCGCAATTTCAGACGCTGCGCGCGCCGCCCAACCAGAGCGGGTCCGCCAGCATCCGCCCGGCTCCCTGCCGGCCCCGCGCGGGCCGCCTGAACTGGCGGCTGGGCCCCTCGCTGCGCAGGGGTGGGGACAACCCAGCCGGGCCCCGCTCTGCCCCCCGGCCAAGGCCGGGACCGCCGCCGGGTCCGCCGAAGCGGCGGCGGTGGCAGCAGAGGTGGCGGTGGGGGGAACGGCAGCTGCGGCGGCGGCACGGCCAGAAGCAGCGGGGGGGGGCGACAGCAGCGGTGGCGGCGGCCCCGAGCGCCACCGAGGCGCCACGCGGCGCGACCGGCGCTTTGACTGGCCGGGGCCAGGTGCCGGCGGGGGCGACTGCAGCCCCGAGGGAATCCATGGATCCCGGGGCGGCGGCGGGCATGGTCCTCGCACTGTTTGTTTTCGGCGCAGGCGGAGACATGGCTGAGAAGCCGCTGCCCACTCCCCCTCCCGGATCTCGGGCTGGCGGTTCCCCCTCAGCCACCTTGTGGACTTTACTGCCTTGTGCGGTGACAATCCGTCCCCGGGACCAGATGAGGTTTTGGGGGGAGGTGAAAGCGAAGCTTGACAAAATGGGCGACCGTGCGAAGGCACGTCGCCCGCTGGTTCGTGAAGACAGATCCCCCAGCCCTGTGGTGGCTGAAGTCCTTGTGGACGCTGGGGAACAGGACGCAGCAGGTGCTGCCGGTTCATCAGCAGGGCTTCAGGCTTTTCCTGTCGTTGCTGGTACTCCACGCAACACACATCAGGCTCTGCCATGGAAGGCTTTGATAGAGCTCCGAGAGAAGGCTGGAAAATATGGTCTAGGGTCTAGTGAGGTCATGCAGCGTCTCAGAGTCTTTGATGCTTCCTCACTAGTGCCTCATGACATCCGGTCTCTGGCTAGGGTTCTCTTTCCGCCTTTGCAATATGACGTATTTGAAATGAAATGGCAGCAGCTGGCAATTAGGACGGTAGACAAAAATGCCATGCTGGATCAGCAAGATCCAAGACGTGGGATCAGCATTGATGTCCTGATGAGCACAGGCGATTATGCTGGTGCTCGCAAGCAGGTTGTCTTGGATGGCACGGTGTTGGATCAATGCCAGGATATAGGCATGGCAGCAGTGATCCTGACCATCGAACTGGCAGCTCCAGCAGAAGAATTTGCAAACATTGCACAGAAGGACAGTGAATCCTTCTTGCAGTTTGCGGAGAGACTGACCGCCTCTATCAAGAGGCAGGTAAAGGATCACAATGCAAGGGTGCTGCTTCTTACGCACCTTGCCAAGACTCGTTGTAATGCCGAGTGCAAAAAGCTGATCAGAGCAATTCCTGGTGAACCTTCTATATGTCAAATGATAGAGGTCTGTGCACAGGTGGATGCCACTACTTCTAAAGTGGCTGCCGTGGCTGCTGCCCCGTGGCCAGTCTGGTCAGGGCAGCAGGGCGGGCAGCAGAAGCAGAGGAGTGCTCAGGCCAGCAGGAAGCAGGGAACAAAGGCACGGAGGGGCAAAGGTCCTTTGTATCTCTGTGCTCGGTGTGGAAAGCCAAACCATATGGCAGATGGCTGCAGGGCAGTCGTTCGTGTTACAAAGCAGTCCTCCTCGGGCTCGGGAAATGGGCAATCGAGCACACGGGGGAGATGTGTGAGGACAGAAGTATCCCCCCAATCCTCGGAGCCGATGGAGGTCTGCTTGGCCGGCTTGCAGCCAGCACCAGCGGCTCAGCAGGCATTGACGTCTGCACCGCGACAACGGTCGTCTTAGACTCTTGCGCAGTGCACAAGGTCCCCTTGGATGCCTTTGGTCCCTTGGGTGATGGCATGAGTGCTCTCCTCATGGGGAGGTCCAGTGCCACCGTTCAGGGCATCATTGTGCACGTGGCACTGATCGATGCTGATTACACTGGGCAGATTTATGCCATGATTTCCACACCCACCCCCCYGGTCACAATCCCTGAAAAGACTCGGATTGCTCAACTTGTTCCTTTTAAGTCTTCTGTTCACAGGACAGAATCGAGAGAACGAGGAGACGGCTGCTTTGGCTCCACTGGGCTGCCTCAAGTTCGTTGGACTGCTGTCCTGACCGAACACCGCCCAGAGATGCGGTGCACCCTGTCCATCCCTGATACCTCACCGCCAGAGATCTCTCTCTGCGGGCTCCTTGATAGCGGTGCGGATGTTATGATTCTCTCCCTTGCCGCCTGGCCCCCGCAGTGGGCATTGGACCCGGTGGGGACATCTGTCACGGGCCTTGGAGGGATGAAGCGCTGCTATGTGAGTCGGAAGCCTGTGACGATAACGAACTCAGAGGGACAGACGGCCATGATAAGGCCTCATGTTACTGAGACTGCTATTAACCTCTGGGGGAGGGATGTTCTGGCTGCGTGGGGGGTGCGCATTGGGACAGGTTTTTAACAGGGGCCACTGCGTTGAAGGGCGCAGAGTGTCCTACGCCTCCTATATGGTGGCTGGTGGACAGACCAATCTGGGAGAATCAGTGGCCCCTGCCTAA
>JACAXG010000463.1:44204-63631 GCA_018881555.1 Amblyornis subalaris | reverse complement strand
ATGTTCTGCATGTGAGGAGTCATACCAATTTGCCAGGGTTCATAGCGGAAGGTAACGCGAGGGCTGACAAGTTGGCTAACCCAGCGTGGGTAGCACCTCAGCCTGATACACTCGCGCAGGCCAAGGCATCGCATGGGTTTTTCCATCAAAACGCACATACCTTGCAGAAGCAGTTTCAGTTGACGCCAACTGCGGCCCGTGACATTGTCGAGTCATGTGATGATTGTCACATGCTTGCTGCGCCTTTGCCGGTGGGGGTAAACCCCAGAGGCCTTAAGGCCTTGGAGATTTGGCAGACTGACATCACCCAAGTTGCCGAATTTGGCCGGCTCAAGTATGTGCATGTCACGATGGACACCTGCTCTTCTGCCATGTGGGCTTCTGCTCACACTGGAGAAAAGAGCCACGATGTCATTGCCCACTGGAGGCAGGCCTTTGCCGTTCTAGGCATACCTTCTGCTGTGAAGACCGACAACGGTCCCGCCTATGCCTGGAAAGAGGTGAGGCAGTTCCTGCAGTTGTGGGGTGTGTCACACAGGTTTGTTATTCCTCATTCTCCGACTGGTCAAGCTATTGTAGAACGTGCTCATGGTACTCTGAAGCGGGTTCTTCAAAAACAAAAACGGAGGATGCAGGGTGAAACCCTGCACAGTCAGTCGGCAAAAGCTTTGTATACCATCAATCACCTTACGGTGCCGCAGAATTCTAATAATCCTGTCATTTTGAACCATCACCTTTCATTACAGGCTCCGGACGAGGCACAGCAGCCTCGAGCGAAGGTTCGGGGGTGGAATTTAGTCACCAAGCAGTGGGAAGGTCGTTATGACCTCATCGCTTCGGGGCGCGGGTATGCTTGTGTATCCACAGATGCTGGGGTGTGCTGGGTACCTGCGAAGTATGTTCGTCCTGACCTGCGACTGCAGAGGCAAAATCCGGCCAACAGGCAAGGTGGAGACCGTGACCAAAATGAAAGTCATCAAGTGCATGGAGCATCGAGTGATGACAGATGCAGATGACATGGGTGATCGCTCCGATGGTCCTTCCACAAGCAGAGACTGAACATTGTTCATTTTTCTTTTTTCTTTTTTTAATGGAAAAAGGGTTAGATGTAGCCCTGGTTTTTGCAGTTCTTCAGTTGTGCAGTGTTTTCAGTTTGGCAAATAGTTTCTCACGCACTTTTGTATAAACATAGCACTTGTTATTCTAACCGACCCTGATTGTTTTTGAATTCCTAACCTATATGATAGACAATTCCGTTGACCAGTGGACAGCAGGAGGTGGTATTCCCATCCTCCAATCCACGGTGGTTTCTGAAAACATATAAATAAAGACCGAGGGCAGAAGCCGCCTCTCTCTTTCTTTTCCCCTTGGCTTCCTTGGCTTCTGCCCCGGCTGGAACCCTGACAGCTGTCTCGTGTGTTTATTTTGTGTCCGAAAGCGACATCTTACCATCAGCCTTCTCTAACAGTAGGATTGGTGTGTTGTATCTAGATTCACATTCCACTAATAACCCAAATTTAAGAAACTTTTCAATTATATGTGCCAATCCCCTATGACTTTCTAATTTTAAAGAGCATTGTTTTTGCCTTAATGGTGTAGTTCCTGGTTTGAATGCATAGATCACAGACTCTGCTCATTTGGACCTTCCTGGAACATTATTGGCCCACACTATTGTAATGACAGCATTTTCAACTTCTATGGGAACTCTGCCACACTTATCCTGTATGAAAAGGGCAGCTGCTTCGACAAATTTAGTCTCAGGAATTATAATTTGTACTCCCCCTCCCCTTTTAAATTTAATTTCTGCTTCCAATTTTTCCAGTAAGTCCCTCCCCAGCAATGGCATGGGTGAGTTAGGCATGTAAAGAAATTGGTGAGTTACCCAGTGCTTTCCCAGTTTGAATTTTAAAGGCTGGGAGAAAGGCTGTGTTTCATTTACCCCTGTGGCACCAATCACGTCTACGGTATCTTGACTCAGTTTCCCTTCTAAAGTATTTAACACAGAATATGTTGCCCCCGTATCCACTAAAAATTCATTGTCGTCTTGCTGTAGCTTTGCTATAACCAAAGGCTCGCTAGGAAAGTCCTTTGGTCCTCCTCATTCCTGGCTCACCACTAGTTGGGAAGCTTAGCCTGGGGGTTTCTTTTTCAGCATTGGACACTCATTTTTCCAGTTTCATTTTTTCTTACAAATACCCCATTGTTCTTTGTCTAGAGGTTGAGTACTCCTTTTTGGCATGTTTTGAATTTCCCTGATCACCCCTTCTATTCTGCTGGAATCTATCCCCGGCTAGACCCATGACACCGTTGAATTCCTACTTTTATATACTTTCCAGGCTGTATTCAACAATTTATCTATGTCATGCATCTCATCCATCTTTTGTAGCTTTTTCCTTATGTCATCCGCAGATTGGCCTATAAAAAAATAAGCTAGATGGGTTTGCTCTGCAAGTGCCTCGAGATCCAGATTTCTGTATTTTCGTGCAGCCTCTTTGACCTTATTCAAGAAACCTGTAGGGGTTTCATTTCTGTCTTGTCTGACTTTGTATAATTTGGACCAATTCACTGCTTTAGGAATGGCACATTTCAGGCCAAGTACTATCCAATTCTGATAATGTTTTAACTTTGCCATTTCTTCTACCACATTAGGGTTCCATCCTGAGTCATTTAAAGGGAAAATATCATTGACTGGCCCTTGAAGATTTCCAGCTGCAATTAGAGTCTCTATAGCAGATATAGCAGCCCTATTAACCATCCCTCTCTCTGTTTCATCTTATAATGTGTCTAGCATTACATTCAGATCACCTCAGTCCAGGTTTTGTGTCTTAATAGCCCTATCTATAAGGTTAGCTACCTTCTCTGGATTGTCTCTATACTGTCCAACTGAGGCTTTCCACTGCTGCAGTTCTTCGAGAGAAAACAGTGTTTTTATGTAAATCACACCTTGATTCCCAATCGCTTGTCTCAGAGGGGCTTGTATGGCAGGGTCCTCTGTCGCCCTGGTTTTTGCAGTTTCTTAATGTTTTTCTCTTCTGTAACAAAGTTCTCATGCTCATTCTGTAAACATGGTCATGTTTTCATAACGTTCACTTTATTGTTTACATGCCTTGGTGCTGGGCAGAGACATTTGATGGATTTTTCTTTTGACCGGTGTGATTGAGAGGTGGCAACCTCACCCTCCAATCCACGGGGGTTTCTAAATACATATAAAATAAAGAGCCGGGGTCGTCTCGGCCCCCTTCTTGCCTTCTTTTGGCTCCTGTCTGACAGAGTCGAGTCGGTGTGGTTTTTCGTGTCCGAGTGCGACACTCCTCCCTTTCTGATTCCCCCTTTCTAGATCTGGTACAATTTGCTACTGGGCTGTGTGCTTCCATGGCCTCTCAGGCTGCCTTTCCCCTCTTCCTCCTGGCTGCCATTGCTGCTGTAGCCTTGTCCCTGATTTCATCTTCTCAGGAACTATCTGTGTCTGAACCACTCTGCTCGGTTTTAATTGGGGCTGTTCTGCTGGTTCTGGGTGTTACATCAGCTGGGTGCAACTCGGAGGGTGCTTTCTTAGCTCTCGCATCACCCAGGCCACAAGACTGCAGCCGCTGCTGGGCTTCGCCCCTCTCTCCCGCTCTGGGGTTGTGGGGGGGGTGGCACGCCCACCATTGTCACTGCCTGCAGGATGGCTTGGGGCGGTGGTATGCCCGTCTTTGTCCTTGCCCCTATCTCTGCCCCCGGGGTGGTCGGGGGTGGTGGCATGCCTGCCCTCGTCACCGCCTCTGTCACCTCTTCTGTCACCGCCCCTGGGACGGTCCTAGGTGCTGATGGTTGCCCCCTCACCTCCACAAGTGGGGGTAGGTGGTTTAGGCGGCAAGGGGGGAATGCCCTCCCCCTGCAGAGCGGGGACCACCATATCTACATCTTCCATGCCTGACTTATCCACATAGGCCGGTCTAACAAGAGGCTTCTCCTCCTTATCCCTTCTCTTCCCTCGTAAAACCATTTTCAAAACAGTTTTTCTCAGGTTCATATACCTCTGATCTGTTTAAAAATATTGTAAATAGTTCAACATATCTTAGTTCTTCCCACCTTCTCTGAGATGGAAGTTCTGATAAGAATCTTGTTTTCAACTCACTTTCTAGACTACGAGAGCGAGGCCATGCCCCTCCTCCCTCTAACTTTTGCACTGGCCACACCTTGGTACAAAGTTGAATCAATTTTCCTGTGATTAGAGACATCCTTCTACCCATTAGGGAACACCAGTGTTTTAAAATTAAATGCAACGGGGAGTCACTGGGTATCTCCCTGCGTCTGTTGGAATATACACACCCCATTTTATTTATATAAACAGAGAAAAACCACTGAGAAGAGTTACCAACTGCAAAGTCCGACTGGGGATTTGAACCCAAGATTTCCCACTCCCAAAGCGAACAAATTAACCCATCTGCTATACGTCTAACAAGCAAACACAGTGCAAGAAATAGACTATAAAGAAAGCAAAAGAAAACTTGCACAAAAACCTCCTTTTTGCTGGGATTCGAACTCGCACCTCTTTGAAGTTTGACTCCTAGCACCGTATCCTCTAGGCCACAGGCTACACCACACAATTGCCGCCTTCAGTCAGTGTGAGAAGAAGGGCGTCCCTCTCCTTCCACACGCTCCATGTGGGAATGGGATGGGACAAACGACTGACTGTTTCCACCCCGCTGCAGGCCCCCCTGGCTGCTCCTGCTCCACCAAACCTCCCTGAGATCTCTAGATACAGAACCCACAAATGCTGGCAATAAAATACCACCTTTTTATGATACCTTCCTTCTGTGCCAGGTCTTTTAGAACTTTGCAGTTTCTCAGACTGCCCCAAAACTCCCGTCTTAAAATGCCGGCAGAGTGGAGGGGGCAGGGTGGTTCCTGATCTGAGAAGCTTTTCGACAAGTCCCTCCTGGTTCCTTCGTAGTCGCCAGAAAACTGATGCCTTTCTCTCCTGGTCGGACCCTAAAAAATCACTAGCCAGACACAGTTAGGGTGATAAAAAGGGGTTACCTATATAAGGATCCTTAGGTGCACAACTCATCAAGTGGAAAACACCAAAAAAAGCCCCCCCATGTGACGTGTACACAATTTTAATAGATTTTGCAAATTAGCATATCTGACAAGAATCACCAATTAGAATTGTAATTTGTGGGGTAATTTCGTCCTCCTGCTAATCCCTTCTAAAACCAACCCCCCCCCCCAGATGAGAGCTTACTTTGTTTATAAAAATATACCTCGAAGAGTTGGTCTCGAGACCCTAGAACCAAGACAGGATAATGCCTTGGAACATGTTTTGTCTTCCTGTTTATCAGGGCAGGAAACAGTACTGGGAAAATAAGGTGCAAACTACAGCTGTATGTGTGAAAATTAAAGAGGATATATAAGAGAAAAAAAAGGTAAAAAGTTAATGTGGCATCAGTCTCTTCTCCCAGGCAACCAGTGACAGGACAAGAGGGGACAGTCTTAAGCTGTGCCAGGAGAGGTTTAGGTTGGACATTAGGAAGAAGTTCTTCACAGAAAGCCTGACTGGGCATTCGAATGGGCTGCCCAGGGAGGTGGTTGAGTCACCATCCCTGGAGGTGTTTAAGAAAAGACTGGATGTGGCACTTAGTGCCATGGTCTAATTGACAAGGTTGTGTTAGGTCACAGGTTGAACTCAATGATCTCAAAGGTCTTTTCCAACTGTCGTGGTTTGATGCTGGCCAGATGCCAGGCACCCATCAAAGCCTTTTGCTTTCTTCCCCCCCCTGCAGCTGGACAGGGGAGAAAATATAACAAAGGGTTCATGAGTTGAGATAAGCACCGGGAGAAAATACTCATTAATTACCATCAAGGGCAAAACAGGCTCAACTTAGAGATATTAAGTGAATTTATTACTAACAAAATTAGAGCAGGATAATGAGAAGTAAAATAAGCCCTTAAAAACACCTTTTTCCACCCAACCCCTTCCTCCTTTCCACCGACAGTGCAGGGAGACAGGGAGTGGGGGTTTTGGTCAGTTTATCACCTGTGGTTTCTCACTGCTCAGGGAGAGGAGTTGCTCCCTTGGTGCACCATGGGGTCCCTTCCATGGGTGACGGATCGCCATGAACTTCTCCGATGTGGCTCCATCTCAGGAGCAACAGTCCTCCAAAAACTGCTGCAATGTGAGCCCCTCCCACGGGCAACAGTCCTCCCAAAACTGCTGTAGTGTGGGTCACTCTTCCACGGGGTGCAGTCTTTCAAGGACAGGTTGCTCCAGCCTGAGAGCAGGGCCCCTCTCTCCATGGGTCTCCTACAGGATCACAGCCTCCTGTAGGCATCCACCCACTCTGGCGTGGACTCCTCCCCGACAGGCTGCAGGTGCATTTCTGCATCCCCATGGACCTCCATGGGCTGCAGGGGGACAACCTGCTTCACCATGGTCCTCACCACAGCCTGCAGAGTAATTTTGGCTCTGGCGCCTGGAGCACTGTTAAGGTTCAGTTATTAAAATAATTTAGAAATTTCTCTGCCCAAATTAAGGTGCAAATGAGACCATATGCCAGTGTCAATAGTATGCATTTTATTTTATAGTAGAAATGAGAGAGAGAGAGAAAAAGGAAGAGAAAGAAATAGGAAAAGTGGTGGAGGGACAGAAGGAGACATTAAAGAAAATATCACCACTCCATGGATCCCAATCGATGTTCCATTGATCCTCTCCACCTTCATGGCCATGAAGGTCCCCCACGAAAGAGAATTCCATGGGTTAATATACGTTCAGCCTAGGTAGGAAAATCCAGGCACCTCCCCGGGGCGGGGCAAGTTTGCCGTTGTCTTTTGCAGCAGACTTTGGATCTGTTGCATCACTGTATCACGTGCAATCCTGTGGTGCAAGGCCCCAGGAATGAGTCTGGAGGGCACTTCGGGGGGTCTGTGATGGATTAAGACATCTCCTCAGCTGCCTCTCATGTGAATGTCCCGTGGTTATGGCCTTCCCGGGATTGGGGATTCCATAGCCAGTTTGCGTAAGGGAGGATTGGTTCGCTGCCCCCGAGCAGAGGTTACGATGCACCGAAACCTGCTCCCCCCCAACTTGGTTGGGGAAATCTGTGCAAACCTGCTCCCAGCAAATGGGTCTGTGGGCTATGGCCTCCCCCACTCTCAGCCAGGGAAGATTCTCAGCACAGCCGCTGGGTTGTTTCTAATTCTTTTCTTCCAGCCTTGTTTTACTTCTCCACAGGTCTGAGATGATTGAATCATGGGTTTCCCTTTATCTAATCTCAGCACCTTAACTCTCAGTCCAAAGTTCCAGTCAGGCATCCTTAGGGTGGGTTTTTCATACAGTTCTGCTACAATGAGTAAAACTTTTATATCAATGTTTGAGGCATGAATAATTCCAGTTTCCGAAAAGCACCTCCTCCCCCTCCTTCTTCACTGACCTTGGTGTCTGCATAGTTGTTTTCCTCACATGTTCTCACCTTCTCCTCTTCTCTGGCTAGAGTTAAAACTGCACCACCAACTTTATTTTGATTTCTTCTTAAATATGTTATCACAGAGGTGTTACCACCATCTCTAATTGGCCTAGCCATCTAGCAGCTTCTCACAGAAGCCACCTCTGTGGCCCCCCCACTACCAAGATCCAGGCTGTGCAAAACCAACACACCAACCCAGTTGATTCTGTGATTCTGTGATTCAGATTCCTTCACTTAACCCCTGGGAAGTAACTGCAATGCAGGCGTCCCTACTCACAGGAGAAACTCCATACATTTCCAGGAAAATGCATAGAAGATTTCTGCTTTGTGAATATTTGTTGTGGCTTTTATAGTCAAAAAGTGAGGTGTCTGTGTCATGGTTAGAGCCTGAGGGAAGGCCCCAGACTCCCATGATTATATTCTTCAGAGGATATAAGATGGCAGAAACAAGGCTTCAAGCTTGAGAAATTATTAAATAGTTTTATTCACTAATACTACTTAGAATAGAAAGAATAATAATAATAAAAACATTAAGGCATAATATACAAATACCATTCTCCTCCCAATACATCCCAATCTTTCTCACTGATCACGCAAAGGACATAAAACATGAGATTCTGATCTTTTGATTAAGAGTTCTTACTGCCACTTTATGGGATAAAGAATTCTTTCTGCCATGCCATGGGATCCATCCCACGGAAGATAACTCCCTACAGAGTGTCTTCAGCATGGTCCCAAACCTTCAGGAAAACACCACAGCCCACCCAGATTTTGCAGTGGTGAATCCTCTCTCCCACAATACTCTTGCAGTTCATGGGTCACAAGAAAAGTCTGATGGGGTTAGGCTTTTTAAGGACAAGTCATTCCAGCCTAAAAATACAAGTACAGTCTCCCCCTCTCTCTCATTCATAATCTCCAGAGGCTGCAATTTCATCTGCTCACAACATAAAGTGTTCTTATTCTCAGGCTGTGAATTCCAGATCCCCCCATGTTTGTATTTTGTGAATTACAGAGAAAATTAGTTTGGCTCTATTACAGATCACTCCACAGCTTACAGAAAGGGGAATCCCGATGGTAAAAATGGCTTCTCCTCTGCCACTTCTTGCTACTTCCATCTTCTTCCTCGGTAGCTACTGGTCGCCATATTTAGTCCCTTCACGTGACTTGCTTTCCTTTCTCTCTGGCTTGGAAGAGAGGTTAATATTTGCAGAAAATGCCTGCAGAAGAATTTATAGAGTTCACATCAGATAATATCCGGCTGCTCTCTCCCCCCTAGTCGTACGGCTGCATCTCTATCGGCGAAAGGGGGAGGTAGTCTCTCCCCCCCTAGCTGCGCCGCTTGTGCTGGCAGCTTACAGCAGTTTACAGCAGTTTTATTAGCTGCTAATTAATTCACAGCATCTGCCTTCTCTCAGCAAGGTCACCCTTTGATCTCACCACATCCATCTCCAAAAGGAAAAGGAGGGGGATTTTCTCCTGCAAATCTCGGCTTATCTCAGCTTGTCTCAGCTCCTCTCGGCTTCTGCTTGGCTCGGCTCCTCTCAGGTCCAGACGGAGCAGGCCCATGGGGGGGGGCCGGGCCGGGCCCCTGCCAGGCCCCGGGCCATGGGCCCTGGGCCCAGGGGGCCGCTGCTGCCCCTAGCTGGGGCAGGGGAACAAGTGAACACCACTTCCTAGGTGGTTTTTTAAAACATACTTCCACAGAGGCATTTCCTGAATATCAAGTGGCTTAAACAACTGTCCATCACCTGTTTTAACCAATCATATTTTCTCCACACTGGCTCAAACTGCCACAGTCTGTCATTCAGAAATCCAGATTATCTTTCCAGATCTCATTTCAAAAGATGTTTATTGGCAGCTGGGAGATGCCAGACCAGTGTTAACCCCATGGTGCCAAAATAACTCAGTGCAAGACTGCTTGTCATGTTTGAGTTATCTGACCGGTTAAGAAACAATAGATAAGCTCTTGTGGGGGGTGAGATGCCCTGCTCCAACATACTTGATAAAACTTTCAGCAGTGTCACCACGCAAATAAACACTGCAAAACTGATTTAAAATGCTAATGGAAACAAACAGGAGAGTAAAACATCTTCCTTGGAAATCACCGTGTTGTGAAAACCTTTGCCACCAGCACAGACCATCCTGAAAAATAAAGCCAACAGACATTCAGATCGGTTTAATGTTCAAACCCAGCACATTTATTTTAGATTGCTTTAGGTTGTCTGAGTATTTCATCATCTCTAAGGTGAATTATTTTTATAACTTCCTTTTCAGACAGATTCTGCTATCACCGTTTTGCAGACTGGAAATCAAAGCAAGATGGGCTAAGAGAGAGATCCAAAAGGCAGAAGTTAATCTGACATCAAAAAACCTAAATGTTTCTCTTAAGGCACTGAGCTTCCACAGGTGTTTTGAGTTTCACTTCGTGTTTGTCTATGGCATCTAATCTTTATAGAATCACAGAATCATAGAATGGTTTGAGTAGGAGGAGATCTTAAAGATCATATTATTCCAACCCCTGTTACAAATGAGAGTTTGAGATCGCTTAAAAAAGAATCACCAGCAAGGGTATGAGCAAAATCCAGATTTAATAGTAAGCAAGAGCACAACAAAGTTTGTTGGCAAGATTTACTCTACTACTTACAGGACAGTTAAGGCACATCAAGGAAAAACAAGTAACAACAAAACGGAATGAAATCCAGGCAATCAAAACAGAAATGAACCAAGAACTATCTAGGGGTGTGTGTGGGTGGGTGTGGGGGGGGGGGTGTGTGTGTGACAAAAGAATAGTGAGAGCAAGGATAAAAAGGAATGCGGCCTAAAAGCTTAACAGCACTCAAACTCAACAGTATTTAACTTAGCTTATAACTATAACTTAACCTTCCTTACAGGCCTAACTTAGCGAGATATCTAAGACACTTAAACATCTAAGAAAGCAACATTTCCCCCAGATTTGCTATAGCATATGCGCATGTTTATGCACTCAGACAGAAAGAGTCAGTGCAAGCTAGGTACCTGTGAACAATTCCTCTCTGAGGTCAGTGAAATACTCACTTTGGATGCCTTTGCATCTCCCAACGGGCAAAGGATCGGGCCTCGAGGAGTGAGGGTGTCAGCCCAGGACTCGTCATTGTTCAGCAATCTTCCAGGTATAGCAAACGTGAGAGTTTGCTGGCTCCGAGAGGCGTCCCTGTACTGGTTTGAATGTGAACCAGCAGGGGAAATTAACCCCACACAAAATACCTCGAGAGATTTTAGGTCAGAATTACAATTTTAATAAAAAGGTTAAAATAAATGCAGGAATACAGAAACACCAGCCTAAACAATCTGACAGGGTCACGGTACAACCTGGCAGTGGTTGCAGTCCTGTTGAAAGCAGTAGTGCCAAAGAAAGGCCTGGTCCGATGAGTATTCAGTGATGGTGGTCCTGTCCTCTGTCCAGTGGTGAAGGGTTCAGTCGTGGTGGTCCGGAGTCCTCTGGATTTCCAGTTGTCTGGTAGTCCCGTCCTGGTAGTCCCATCCTGGTAGTCCAGTCCAGTAGATCAGTGAAGTGGAGTAGTCCTGGTAGACCAGTCGAGTCCAGTGGAGTGGAGTCCAGTGGAGTGGAGTCCAGTGGAGTGGAGTGGAGTGATTTCTTCCATCTCAAAGCCTGCTTTTATGTCATGTTTCTTGGCTGGTACCTCCCCCAGGGGCGGGGATTTCCACAATGGAAAAGGATTTTTCCAACGTTCTATTGGTTGCTTCGGCAATGAGATCACATTCTATTGGTTGGTGCTTATCTCGTTCGGTGATGGGCCATTAATCAAGATAATCTACTCAGAATGGTTATCTCAGTTGAGATAAGTACTTCACATGAGCACAGGGACTCTCCTGTAATCGAGGAAATATGTGGGTGGTAATAGAATACATCCTTTTTTGGTTAACCCAGGACAGTCCCCCTCAGAGGGAGATTGCTGGTCACAGCCCCCTGCAGTCCAGGAGAGCTCAAAGGGTCTCACTTTGGACCGCTGTTTACAGGGTCGCAAGAGAGTGGGCTTTAGTCATAACAGTGTTTCATCCTGGTCACAGTTTTGGGTCGGCACTTTCTTTGAAAGTCTGAGAACAGGGATGTTGTGATATGCAGGGAAAAAGGTAGTTTCCAAGGCTGTTGATAAGGAAAACAGGAGCTTGTTAGACAACAGCAGTTCCTGGGAGCAGACAGTGTCTCTGATAAGCTCAGGCAGAGCTGAGCCCAGGTGCTGTTTCGCAAGGCCAAGGCCTAATGAGCATTTCTGAGATCAGAGTGCGGCCTGGAAAAAGGGGGGAGGGATGCACCACCACAACCCCCCTGCCATGGGCAGGGACACTTTCTAGTAGACCAGGTTGCTCAAAGCCCCATCCAACCTGGCCTTGATGGAATCTTGGCATGGACAAGCATGTTGGCATCACACACACATCTAGCACACAATTTTAAGTAATCCCAGCAAATTTGCCCCAGGACACAGAGGGAGATTTTAGCAGAAAAGATAACTGAGCTCAAGGTCTTGAGCAGAGGTTATACCTTTTGTCTTACTGCCTTGAGAACTGGAGTGTAGCGGTGGCTGACCCTGCAGTAGGGAATGCTGCGGTGTTTGGGCCAGCCACAGGAGTGACCGAGGAGCCTTGTTCCCTTACAAGGTTCAGTTCTAGAGTGTTCTCCCTTACTCGGCATCCCATTTATTCCTGTACCCTGCTCCTCCCCTTGCTTGCCCCTATCGGTTAAGGTTGTATTATCCTGCCTTCTCTCTGCCCCCTGACCCTTAACCCATTGGTCCCTGTTGTCTCTCCACCCCCACTCCCCCTGGGATAAAACCCTGAACCCTCCATTGTTCTGAGTTCTCCTTCCCTGAAGATTCATGGAATAAACTTATTTCGTGGAACACATAAGGAGAACCCCTCCAACTCTTTGCCTCTGACTAAGTACGCCTTTGTGTGTGTGTGTGTGCACTGCCGAACGCGTCAAGGCACCGCCGGCTGTGGATGCTGAAAAGCTTTCAGCAGAGAAATTCTCCAGCATTTTGCATTCTGTGAGACGCTGTCCTTTCCCATAGAAGCTATGAAAAAGAGCGAAGATGTTTCTCTAAAGGAACTCTTCTTATCGTGCACCTGTGGACTTGTTATTATACTGAATGTACAAATATTTGGAATAAGGCGTTGTAGCACCCTAGCCAATCACCCCGAGAGGTGGATGGCCAAAGGACCAATGACCTCATGACATTCAAGTACACTAAGGTATAAAATAGGTCTTTATATTAATAAATAAATCCACTTTTCACCGACTCTTGGATCATGCTTATGTCGTGATTTGGCTCTGACCCCGATACAACAGCGATAGCCGGACACGTGTCATGCTTTCGGGAACACTGCAGGACCCCAAAATCCATCCAGTTTATTACTACAAATGGCGCCCAATGTGGGGCACCCTGAAAACAGTCTCTAAAGGCATGTACATCTGGTGTAGCTACTACCTCAAAGGAAAATCTAAGTTATATTGCGTCTTGCCTGAGAGGTGACCGACAACCCTCCGAGGGCACCTAGGAGATGACCAGAGGACCAGCCAAGACTTGAAGACCCCTCCGGGAATTTTTTTTTAACCCAATTAGTGAGTGTGAAAAATATCGAGTCTTTTTTCTACTTTTTTTGTTAATCCTTTTCCTCTCAGTGGTGAGAAGAATTTTCTGAGTGTAATGAGTAGTGAATTAACCTGTCCCCAGAGGGAGGTTTTTAACCAAATTAAATGAGACCTTGTTCAGGAAAACTTTCGTTTTTTGAAGGGACACTTCAAATGTTTCGTTCTTTGGTTATTTAAATATTTTCCTAGTATTTCCTGGAATGTAGTTTTGTTTGTCATTATTGTAGTATATGTTAAGAGTATGAGAAAACGTTCGGATTCAGTTAATTCCCAGTTAAAAAACCTTTACCTGCTTGCCTCTCCCTGAGTTCCTCAACCCTTTTCCCCATCTCAAGAGAGACCGGGAGACGGATTCCGCTCAAGGACACAGGGCTGCTACCGTCTCCCTAACATCCCCCAGTCCCTCCTGTCCCCTTCCCGGAACGGCACTAGCCATGCTATCCCAGACTCTACCCTAACCCTCTTACCTGTACCCACTTACCTGGTTTTGTCTCCCCCCGTTTTTCCCCAAAATGACACCGATTGCATGGCGGCCCAAAATGGCACCAACCGCGTGACGACCCAAAATGGCGCCGACCGCGTAGCGGCCAATCCACCACCTTGCGACCTCCCCCTTCCCTGCGCACATTACCGCATCGGGTCCCTCCTCTCATGTGTCGATAGGCATACCTGCATCGAACCCTTCCCCTTGCATCGGGAATATCCTACTTTCCGCAAACCCCGCTTCCCCTTCCGATGTCCCCACCCTCTCCATCGGTGATTCCACCCCGGGAACCAACCCGCCTCCGGTTCCCACACTACCGGAACCGGAGGGAAGTGTGGTTGCAGCTGGAAGGGCGCCATTTTGGCATTCCCTGCCTCTCAACACCAGGCAACTCCGGTGAAAAGGGGAAAAAACCCCAGGCAAAAGAAGGGGAGGAAACGTAGGAAGAAGCTGAATCCTATTCCACAGCTAAAAAACCGGAAGGTTTGTGGATAGAAGTCAAAAAAGTATTCGGAACAAATGGTCATAGAGAATATCCAGCTGTTTGCGATATGCCCGCGACGAAATTGCCAAATCTGCAAGGGATTGTTGCGGTCTGTGGTGTGCCCAGTGTGGAATTGTCCAACTTACCAATACCACCACTGGCAGCACTCAGGGTTCGGGAGACAAAACATGAAACAGTTTCGGGCAGCAATATCAAATGCCAAGCCGCACAGCACCGTAAGAAACTCGAAACAACCCCATGCAAACCCCAAACCACCCACTTGGCGCCGTCGTCGCCACCGCCACTCCGGCCAAACCCATCCCACGCTGTCACCACCAGCCACAGCATCTAGCTCACGGCCCGCACCTGCGGTGGCGGAGGACAAAAACTGCCCAAGCAAAAGCAAACAGGTCGGCACCAGCCGCACACCGAGCACTCGGAGGCCGTTCATCGCTGCCGTCGCTGCCGCAGAGCGAAGGAAAAAACATAAAGACAAACAGAAGGAAGAAAAGAAAGCAGAAGCGTGCCCTGAGTCTGTGAGGCTCAAGTGCTGCACAATGTCAGCCGCAGCCTGCCACTCACTCCACCACAAGCTGTCAAACTCAGCAGTCATCATCGCCTCTTCAACCACTGCCAGTAACACCACCTCCTCGACTGCTGCCGCCGCCATGTTCACCATCGTCTCCCGCCGTCACCGTTTGCAGCCAACTGGCACCGGCATTGTGCGTCACCAATGCCGCCGCCGACTCCAACACACCGTACTACCAGCACGACCAGCTGACACCTGCCGTGAAGAAGACACTCACTGTAATCAGGAACTACTCCCCGCCGCCCGCAGCACCCGCCGATGACCACAACCGACCAACCACCAACACCGCGCCAACTAAGACATTGACACCGCGCATCTCAAGCACCGTCGCCTATTCCACCGAGCCGTACCACCAACACGACCAGTCAGCGCCTACCGATGACCGCTACCCGCGCTGCTGGCCCAGAACCCGAATCAACCAACAGTCTCTACATGCGGGCCTCACGCAGCTGTCCAGCCGCTGCTGCTGACCCATTGCCATTCCACCAGAACGACTTGTCGCCCCGCGGTTAGAACTGCGGAGTGATAAGTCTTTCCTGTCTGGTATCCTTCCGAATTTTATTTTTATCCCTTCACTATCATTTCATTTTCCCAAGTTTCTTTATATAACACCTCACCCCGTTTCGCCCATGCCTCTATTCCCTTATTACCTCTCCCCTTTCCTAAATAAATAACAAATCAAGCAAGTGCCGCCTGAAGGTAGCGTTGGTGCAAGTCAACAAACCACTAAAACATCTAACTTGTGCCTCTTCCAGGCAGTTTAAACCCCAAGCCATTAACCCCTCTTGTCTCTTCCCTCATGTGTTTTCCTACCTCATAACCCCTTTAATTATCCTATACCCCATACCTATATTATGTTTCCGTTTAGAAGAGGGGGGGTAGGGGAACGGAAAGTTAAGGGAAAACTATTTTATGATTTTTTAACGATTTTGTTTCATGAGCCCACAGAAAAGCCTAGCCCAACCCCCATACATTGCCAGAATGAACCACCTCTGCTTCCTTCGAGTCTGCTGGGTCTGCTAAACCACCAGAGCAGCCGGCAACATCACGTAAATTATGCCGTTTGAATCACCTCAGCCAGAGGCTTATGTCTGGATTAAAAGTGACCTGTCATCACACAATCAGAGCATCCACACAACAATAATCAAAGAATTAAAGACCAAAGAAAAAATGAACTGACTTGGTGGACTTTTGGGACAGCTGAGGCTGGGAGGCTGGGTAATATCATCGCTTAAAAGTGGACTATGGAATATTCTAACAATTTTTATTGTGGGAAAGACCTTCCTCTTTCTAAACAAAGAAGGGTGAGATGTAGCAGTGGCTGACCCTGCAGTAGGGAATGCTGCGGTGTTTGGGCTAGCCACAGGAGTGACCGAGGAGCCTTGTTCCCTTACAAGGTTCAGTTCTAGAGTGTTGTCCCTTACTTGGGCATCCCATTTTTTCCTGTACCCTGCTCCTCCCCTTGCTTGCCCCTATTGGTTAAGGTTGTTTTACCCCGCCTTCTCTGCCCCCTGACCCTTAACCCATTGGTCCCTGTTGTCTCTCCGCCCCCACTGCCCCTGGGATAAAACCCTGAACCCTCCATTGTTCTGAGTTCTCCTTCCCTGACGATTCATGGAATAAACTTATTTCGTGGAACACATAAGGAGAACCTCTCCAACTCTTTGCCTCTGACTAAGTACGCCTTTGTGTGTGTGTGTGTGTGTGCACTGCCGAACGCGTTGTTACGAGTGGATTTTACAAAGGTAATAAGGTTTTAAACCAGGCTTTTTTTTCTGCTCAAATTTATAGTAGTTTTTGCTAAGATGGCCAGCACCTTAGCCGGAGTAAAATCACTTTCGTTATGTATCGCTTTTCCTGCCCTTGCCTGGATTCAGCTGGGCTCGCGATCTCCTGGGTTCTCAGTGCACAGAAGCAGTTTGACCACTCTCTCACAACAGGCAGCTTCTTTAAGGTAGCAGCGAGGGCAAGAGGACGAAAGAATTGGACTTCTGTAACTTTTATTCCAAGTTTTATTTGTCTCTGCCGACGAGGCAGGGCGAACAAAGCTTGAAGGGAAGTTAACAAAAGGCCCCTATCTTCTCTCTCTCTGCTGCTTTAAGGGGTAGAGATAACAGTGTGTAACCAATGAGCTTAGAGATACCTGAGAGGAAACCAATGGAGCATCTTCAGAAGAAGAGTACATTCAAACTGACTAATGACAATACAGTTAGAGAGGATTTCAAACCAAGCTGACCTGTTACAAAGCTTAAGACTCTGTGAGGAGGAGAAAGCATAAAGTAAATGCATGTAGCTATGCTGCTGATTCCCCCTTTGCTCCGCCTTCAGGGACAGAGTCCTGCAAGGGAAAGTTCACCCATTCTGAGCCCCCCTCACAGGGTCCAGACTGCACCATAGCTACAGTTATGGATTCTTAATGATAGCCAACCTCATCTATTAAAAATTAATTATTTATTCAATAGACACAAAAACAACAGACACAAGATTTTAACAAACTACACACTACACAGGACAGACAAAAGGGGATATTAATAAACACTGTGCCACCATCAGTAATAGGTTTAAGATATACCAATTGCTAACTACACAGGGTAACAAACACTGTGCCACCGTCAGTAACAGGCTCAAATGCACCAATTGCTAACTACACAGGGTAACAAGAGGTTTCACTAGTGAGTTATACAGTGCACAATATAGATTAATACAATGACTAGTCAAGGAATAGTAAAGTCTAGAAGCTCATATGACTTACCAAACCTGAATGGTATGGTGTGCTGAGGCTTCTTCCAGAAGAGAAGAATTGCTCAAAGCCAGCGTCCCAGCCTGAGGGGTCCAAACCCTCTCACACTTTGAGGTGTATAGAGGATTTTTTCCAACTTGTGTGTGTTAGAGTGAATCTTTTATACCTTGTAAAGTATGGTGTCTACGAGCCATAAAATACTAGTATAATCTCTCTTTACAGCAGTCGTTCACTGTCATATCAGCCTGGCGTCTATGCGTCTGCAAGGCCATGGAAAAGGGAGAGATGTTTCTGGTTTATGCAAAAGAGTAGATAACCTTCCTGCCCTGGGGGGCTGCCTCTCCACAATCCACCCCACAGCTCGTAGACATGTTACTTTACTCTATGGAGTGGTAGTGCGAGTACCTCTTGCCTCCATAGTATAAAAGCATTCACTTTATATATGCACATCATTGTTGAGTGTTTTGGTAAACATTGATTCTCTAAGCTTCACTATTCCTTGTAAAGATGTTACAGGTGGTATTGACTTTGATAAGAAGTATTTGTTGTGCCTTAGTTTATGTATTTTATGTATTATGTGATGTACAATATATATAAAATGATTATTAATAAACAAAGGAATTACAATGACTAGATAAAACAGTGTGTTTAGTGTGTCCATAATAATTGAATGGTTAGTCCATGTAGATTAGGGTGTGTTCCACCCCTTGAGTTCTGAAATCATAGAAGGATGGAGTAAAAGTTCGTGGAGGTAGTTTCTTGGTTGCAGTAGTTGAAGGAATTCAGCAGGGAGTTAGTGGCTTCTTTCCCTCCATTCATTCTTGTTAGTTTAGTATCTTTTTCTGGTGAAGCTTAATATTCTATATACTTTTGGTTAATACATTAAGATTTGAACAATTTTACAATAATATAAACACTTAAATATCATGGAATGACCTAGTTGTCTCAGAGAAATCAAAGATGGAGTGAAACTTAACTGTTCTTTTTATTTAGTATAATTCTATGCCTTGTTCTGAGGAGATAGGCAGGTGTATATACTCTATGCGAGAATTTAAAAATTCTTTTGCTTACTGAGACAGCTAGAGTGAACATACAAACATTCTAAAATAATACTTATACAAGACTACAAACATACGCAATTGAAAAAGAAAAAAAAAAAGAAAAAAAACCCTGAAGGTTATCAGACTATCTAGTGTTATAATAGTAAACAGTATCCATTTCTAAGATTTAGAGAAAGTTGGTTTTGTTAGAGTTATGCATTTTGGCAGATACAATTTTGCAAATTTGAAACAGGATCCATGTGCGAAGTATTAATGTTAGAACTAAGGTAATTACACCAATTAATTTCCTCAGGGTTATATTTAAGTTAGGCATCCATGAGGTTAACCAATCAAATATATCTTCCCCTTGGTTTTTTTGTATTTCATGTAATATTCCGGTATTTTTCCTAATTTCTTCTAGATCAGTTTGTATTCTTAGGGTTTGGTCTACGTATGCACAGCAACTGGTATTGATGACTGTGCATACACCGCCCTTGGAGGCCAAAAGTAAATCTAAAGCCATTCGATTTTGTGTGACTACCTTTGAGAGACTGGTGACTTCTTCTTGTAGGGCACTGATTGCATCATTTGTTTTATTTTCTATTTGTTCAATGACTCCGGATATGTTTACTATTGCTTTTTCTAATTCAGGCACTCCTAACCATGGTAAGAATCCTCTCACAAACTTGTGGAATCCAGAGGATCTTTCCACTAAGGGGTTTAAATTTCGTTTGTGTCTTGTTATGAAAGATCATAAGTGTCCTCTGGGGAATTTGGATTTATTAATGATGTCTGTTTCTGGGACTACAGTTCCAATGGTGCATATTCCTTGCCATTTAGGGGGTAGTGCTTTTCTAGCTTGATTTCCACAAAGCCAATAGTATCCCATATTGTCTGGAATAGGCCACCAACATGTGTTAAGGCTGCCTTTTTTTGTTATATCCAAATATGAATGGCATTTGGGATAAACTCCCACTATTGTTCCTTGCTTA
>JACAXG010000463.1:0-19042 GCA_018881555.1 Amblyornis subalaris | reverse complement strand
GACTACCCGTGCTGGGCTGGATGTTCAAAGGGAAGGTCCCTTCAACACATCATGCCACCGATGCTACGTGGAGCAAGTGGGTCGCTCTGATCACACAGCGAGCCCACATAGGAAACCCTAATCGCCCTGGGATACTGGAAATTATCACGAACTGGCCCGAAGGTGAGAGCTTTGGACTGTCATCTGAAGAAGAAGAGGAGCAGGTGACGCGTTGAGGAGGCACCGCCATACAACCAGCTACCGGAGAGTGAAAGGCGATACGCCCTCTTCACCGATGGTTCCTGCCGGATTGTAGGGACCAACAGGAAATGGAAAGCTGCTGTATGGAGCCCCACACAACGAGTCGCACAAGCTACCAAGGGACAAGGTGGATCGAGTCAGGTTGCAGAGCTTAAAGCTGTCCAGCTCGCTTTGGATATCGCCGAGCGAGAGAAGTGGCCGAGACTTTATACTGACTCATGGATGGTAGCTAATGCTCTGTGGGGATGGCTGAGTAGATGGAAAAAGGCCAACTGGCAGCGCAGGGGGAAACCCATCTGGGCTGCTGAGATTTGGCAAGACATCGCTGCCCGGGCTGAGAAGCTGAATGTGAAGGTCTGTCACGTGGATGCCCATGTACCCAAGAGTCGGGCTAACGAGGAGCATCAGAACAATGAGCAGGTGGATCGAGCTGCCAGGATTAAAGTATCGCAGGTGGATCTGGACTGGCAGCACAAAGGAGAACTCTTCCTTGCTCGTTGGGCCCATGATGCCTCTGGTCATCAGGGCAGAGATGTGACATACCGATGAGCTCGTGACCGAGGGGTGGACTTAACTATGGACAGTATCTCACAAGTCATCCACAACTGCGAGACGTGTGCTGCAATCAAGCAGGCCAAGCGGGTGAAGCCTCTGTGGTATGGTGGACGGTGGTCAAAATACAGGTATGGGGAAGTCTGGCAAATTGACTATATCACAGTTCCCCAAACCTGCCAAGGCAAGCGCTACGTGCTAACCATGGTAGAAGTGACCACCGGATGGTTGGAAACCTACCCTGTGCCTCATGCCACTGCCCGGAACACCATCCTGGGCCTTGAAAAGCAAGTCCTGTGGAGACATGGTACCCCCGAGAGAACTGAGTCGGACAATGGGACTCATTTCAAGAACAGTCTTATTGATAGCTGGGCCAGAGACCACGGGATTGAATGGGTGTACCATATCCCCTATCACGCACCGGCTGCCGGAAAAGTAGAGCGGTGCAATGGACTGCTTAAGACCACTTTGAAAGCACTGGGTGGAGGGACTTTCAAAAACTGGGAACAGCGCCTGGCGAGGGCCACCTGGTTGGTCAACACACGAGGCTCTGTCAATCGAGCTGGTCCTGCCGAGTCAGGACCCTTGCACACCATAGATGGTGATAAAGTCCCTGTGGTACACATCAGAGGCACGTCAGGAAAGACTGTTTGGATTAGTCCCACCTCGGGCAAAGACAAACCTATTCGTGGGATTGTCTTTGCTCAAGGACCTGGTCACACATGGTGGGTAATGCAGAAAGATGGGGAAACTCGTTGTGTACCTCAAGGGGACTTAGTTTTGAGTGAGCACTCCCCGTGATGTTAATTCCAGCAATATGTGGATGGTATAGAATAAGGGCTGGATTGTGTCCTGGGTTAGTTAAATATTCTATTACCACACACAAAAGCTGGATAAATTTCATAATTACACACCTGAGACTCCTTATCTCAACTGAGATAAGCACTCCAGCCAACAGGAAACACCACCCAGCTGATTATCTGATCTCAGTTAATGGCCCATTAGCACCACCCAGCCTGACTAATTAGCCTGAACCCCATCGGAGGACCCTGGATCATCTCTGAGACCCCTCAGGAACATCTCGGAAGACCCTAGGGCTCATCCAAGCTCATTACCGAAGCAATCAATAGAACATCGGGAAGATCCTCTTCCATTGTGAAAATCCCCGCCCCTGGGGGAGGTGCCAGCCAAGAAGCACAGCATAAAACAAGGATTTTGGATGGGAGAAGATACCCTCGACTCGATGGGACTCCGCTCTTGGGACTCCACTCTCGACGGGACTCTCGACTCGACTCGACTGGACTCCACTCCTTGGAATTGGATTCAGCTAGCTACTCCACTCCACTCCTCGGAATTGGACTCAGCTCCTCCACTCCACTACCAGGACTGGATTACCAGGCCTTCCTGCAGGACCAGTGCCTAAGTGGACTGCACAGCTACCACCCTGTTCAACAGGGTATCAGGTTGTACCGTGACTCTGTCGGTTTGTTTAAACCCGTGTTTCTGTATTACTGCATTTATTTTAACCTTTTTATTAAAATTGTAATTTTGACCTAAAATCTCTCGAGGTATTCAGTGTGGGGTTAATTTCCCCTGCTGGTTTACAGCCAAAACCAGCACAATGAATAATTATATCAAGTGGCCAATGTAGAACATTTATACTCATAGAATTTTTGACGAAATTAAGGATCTAATTAACTGCATCTTCACATATTTCTACACAACTCATCATCTTGTATTCTTAAATAGTTGCTTACCACGTCTCTATCCTAATTGCTTCAGTCGGTTCCATCTTATCTCTATAACAAAACAACTATCTTTCAATTTAAATGAGCATATTTCAACAGAACGTAAACTTAATGTCACTCAAACTTAACGTCACTTAAAAGTAACAGAAAGTAAACCTAACAGAGCTTAAAGGTAACCTCACTGAGACTGAACAGAAATTAATCTTAATAGAACTTCAACTGAACAGAACTTTACATCACTTAAACTTTACATCACTTAAACTTTACAGAACTTAAAAGTAACATAATTTAAATTTAACAAAACTAAATCAGAGTCGAGAGTGTTCCCTTAAAAGTTTCAGATACAACAGAATTTAACTCATCTTGACTCCATTGTTACAAGAAAGCTACTGAAAATTTGTCATACAACAGTTAAACATCAATGAACAATATGCAAGCAAAAAACTGATCCGTAAACAAAATAGCAGCATCAGGGATTTACTGGAGAGATTATAAAGGTGTGGCAAATATGTTGGGAGTTTACATAATTTAGTTGTGGGAATAGCTCATGGTAACTGCAAACATTATTGAAAATATCCGTTCACAGCCAGGACTTTTCTAGTATAAGCAGAATTTTGCATGATTTTCCAAATTGCAACTGTACTCCAAAAATGACAACATTGTATGCCTTGGCAAATTACATTTAAAACCTGCTCAGTTCACAAATGGTAAGACTGCTTTTCGTGATTGTCAGTACAATAGATTTGACCTTAGACTATTAAAGTTAATGGGATAGAAATATTTAAGGATAAAACATCAAGGACCTAGTTATATAATACTGCCATGAAACTTTCACATGTAACACTGTTAGGTCAGTGGGTGTATAAGACTGACACGTATATGTAAACAGCTACAAAGTCATGGTTTCAGATGATTCTAAGGAGTGTGCTAATGTTTGCTCCACTTGTGGTCCATCAATGTACTTAAACTGTTTTGATATCAAGGTCAATTCCAATTCATAAGTGGCAAGGAAGAATAACTACATTTGAATCGCTAAATAGCTGTATCTCTGAAATGCTGTCACGTTTCTCCATGGCGAAAGAATCACAATAAAATTACCTTATTAAAGCTGTGGGGTAAGAAACAAGCGAACAGGTAAAGCTAGCACAATTCTGCTTGCCTTTACAGTGGAGAGTCGTGAGCTAATTATATATAAACCTCGAATAGCTTCTGCAGATAACATTAATGGGGAAGGGAGCAAAGAAATGCTTTGATTGATGAGTGGCTAAGCCTACCATGGGCCTCACCTAGCTAAGTGCTCCCAGTTACTCTTGTAAATCATGCAATGCTTTGACATCAGGCTTTAAAGTTAATTACTGTGGTTCACATTTTGTTCCGTTAATATCCACCCTAAACATTTCCCCGGAGGGATCTACTGAATTTTCCAAGGGGCCACAATATCTTACAAACATTAATCTTCCCATCCGCAAACTAAAATGTTATCCATATAGTGATAAATAATGCTCTGAGGGTACTGGGTTTTGCAAATATTTTTCCAGGTATACAAGTTTCTAATTTTCGTGGTGACAGCTAACATCCTTATAACTAAGCAAAGAACCAGTATTAATTCAGTCCAATCAGACCTCCAAATCAGAATTCTAGAAAAGACAGCACACATCCCACACGACAAGTCCTACCAATCATGCAACATGCCAGCACCTCCGCTGAAGAATCCAGACCCTGGCAAGCAGCGCTAAAGCAAGGAATCACATAATGCCATCTGCATGCAGAAACACACCACATTCACACAGAGATAACCCCGAATCTCTCCAATAAACAGCCCTGTCAAAATCCACAGCTCACTGAAAATACAAAATTAGTTTTAAAATTAATCCAGGTAATGATGTCATAAATATCGCGAGGATAGCCTGTCTCCGTTCTGGGGTTTGAGTACACACTGTCACCTGTTAACTGAATGACAAGGACAGGAGGTTGCCTTTGCTGCAAAGCTCCAGCCTGAGCCATGCATGACTCAAGGTAATCTGAGAGCCAAACCGAGTATTGTGTCATGGTTAGTATCATTTTCATTAGGTTTTTCCAATCATTAGGTGTAAGAACATAGGTAGCACTTATGGACTCTGAGTAAGCTGTAACATGATGGGGAGACACACCAGTCTCTTGTACCAGAGCAGCAGAGCAGCCGCTGTGGGTGGGCTGAGGGAAGCACCGTGCTTCGGGGGGAGTGCCCTGCTCCAGGGGGAGCGCCTTTTTCTGGGGGGAATTCCTTTCTCCGGGGGGGGCATCACTAGTGCCTGCAACATCGCATGCATCCCGAGTCCGTCACTCCAAGTTGAGGATCGATCCGTTCCCTGGATCCAGTCCGTGGATCCGTGCCCGGGTTCATTATCAGTAGCCTTTCCAGCAGTCCCTGCTGCAGCTACAAGCAGGGCTTTTATCAACAAAGCATCTCTCATTTAAGAAACAGTTACAGAGTTCTTTAACTTGTAATAAAAGTCCCTTCAATGTGGAGAACATTTTGCAATATCCTTAAGGTGCACCGATGCCATCGGGACACCACCCCGGGTTCAGGATACTCACAGTCCCGTGGTTCCTTCTCCAGCAAATACCACCGACCTAACTTCATAGGCTATGTTGGCATTTTGCTCTCCGTCAGATTCTGGTTTGCAAATAAAGTCCCCTGTCATTGTAGCAGGGTCTGAGCTCTGCTTTTTGCTTGCATTCTAGGGGTCCAGGGTCGTAAGGACTGCCTGCCTGAGTTGCAGTGCATCTCTTCATTGCAATCTGATATCCCGTTGTTCTGGATCCATGGGGCTTCATTGCTGGTCGTAATCTGCCTCTTCACTGCAATCTGATATCCTGTCATTTGGGTGCCAATTGTAGGGAAGCAGTGACACAGACCCTCCAGGCAGGATCAAAAGAGAATCCGTTTATTGCAAAAAACAGGCCTTTTTAAACAGTAAGGCCTTTATCAGTTGCATACCTTTGAAATACAACAAATATAATTCAACTGACCACCATAAACCACGATGTGAACATGCGATGGTTACATAACTTGGTTTTTACCTCTACTTCAGCCGAGTCATTCCCAGAGTTCTTTTCTACTTAGCTGAAGTAACAGGAGTGATGTTGCTATGGTGCAGCCCAGGTTCTGTGAAAGTGACTCCGAATGGATCGATTTCCCCTCACAAGATTCTGTCCCTGAAGGCGGATCAAAGGAGGAATCTGCAACATAGCAACATACACTCACTTTGTCTTCTCCTCCGTCACAGAGCCTCAAGCTCTGTAACAGGCTAGCGTGATTTGAAATTCCCTCCAGCTATATTGTTATTAGTTAGTTTAAATTTGTTCCTCCCCTGAGATGGTTTTATTGGTTTTCTATCATGTATCCTCACTCTGTAATTGGCTAAGCTCTGTTATACCTACCCCTTAAAACGGCAGAGATAGAGCGAGAAGCTGTCTCTCTGCTAGCTCCCCTTCAAGATACCCTGTGCCCACAGGGCAGAGATAATAAACTTGGAATACAGCTACGGAGAGTCCATCTCTTTCCTCTTTGTCCTCGCTACTGTCTTATAAACAGCTGAGAACTGCCTGCTGTGAAAGGCTTTCAGACCAGACAAACTGAGGCACGCAAACCTCAGTTAATTCATCAGTCGCTGTTCTTGCGGGCTAAGAACCCAGAAGCCGCAGGTCTAGCCCGACCCAGGCAAGGGCAGAGCGGCAGAGTGAGCCATGATTTTACAAGAGTAAGAAGGCCTTCATTTTGTAAGGTTTTACTTATCCACAACAAATAATTGTTTTAATTGTTTTGTATCTGTATTTGTATTGTAACATTTTGGGACTACTATTCAGAGATGGGTAGTAAACAATCTAAAGGGGGCATTCTGAAAAAATCCCCACTTGGTTGCATTTTGCGATGTTGGAGAAAGATTGACAGGCCCCCTGGGGGAACAGTGACCAGGAAGAATTTGATTAAGCATTGTAATCAGTGGTGGCCATTGCACAAACTAGACTCTGGAGAAAAGTGGCCACAAAATGGAACCTTGAACTATAATACATTGTTATGGTTAATGTTGTTTTTAAGACAGGAACAGTAATGGGATGAGGTTATGCATGCTAATATGTTTTTCACTTTGCAGAATCATCCGGAATGGCAGAAAGACTGTGTCTTGAATCCAGCCCCCTCAGACCCTTTTGTGTCGGCTTTTGAAAAGGAGAATCAAGGAAAACAGTTAAAAGGTTGTTGTTCTATGCTGCACACAGAACAAATTTGTTCTAAATATCTCCCCGATAAGGAAGACGATTTAGATCTTATGGTCAGGTTGCAGGTTGGATGGGGGAACAGATAATCAAGCTGCTGAGACTGATATTGTGAGGGGACTAGCACGTGAAGAGGCAGATTTAGCATATCGAGAAGAGAAGATAGAGGATAGGGAGGATGTATCAAGGAACAGGGGGTTTTACTCCGATTGCAGGGAGAACTAGAGCTAAACACAGATGTGATAATAGCTCCCCTCCGTTAGGTGGTAGGTCCAGGTGGTCCAATCACAGTAAAAGTTCCACTTTCAATAACAGACCTTAATAATTGGAAGTCGATGACTGGCACCTACCAAGATGACCCAGACAAAACTGCAAAAGCCTTTGAAATGATGATTAAACCTCAGGATCCGGACTGGAAGGATATAGATGCTATGTTAGAAATGTTGTTTGCTAGTATGGAAAGGGAGATGGTTGTTAAAACCAGTAGGAGGTTTGTGGAAGAACAAATTTTGACAGGTAATTTGCCGGGTACATTGGACTTTAATTTTCCCACTGCAGATCCAGGATGGGACCCTAATGTACCCATATTTAGAAAGAGATTAAATAGATATCAACAACGGATACCATATGGAATTAGACATGCCATGCCAAAGGCTATCAATATGTTAAAATTATTTGAAATTAATCAGGATCACAAGGAATCACTTACTGAATTTTTAAATTGCCTGAAAGAAATGGTTCAAAAACATACTAATATCGATCCTGAAACAGAGGGAGGAAAAACTCAATTAGCCCCCAATGTTTGGGGCAATCCTCAGATAATATTAGAAAGAAATTACAGAAGGCTCAGGGACAAGACCCGTATGATTTAGGGAAGCTGTTAGATGTTGCTTGGGGAGTTTATCAGAATAGAGAAAACAAGCAGGAATAAAAATCGATTTCAGTATCACCAAGCTGTGTGGTGCAGTCAACACACTGGAGGGGAGGGATTCCATCCAGACGGACCCCGACAGGCTTGAGAGGTAGGCCGATGCAAACCTCATGAAGTTAAACAAAGCAAAGTGCAAGGTCCTACACCTGGGTCCTGGCAATCCCAGACACACCTATAGGTTGGGCAAAGAAGTGATTAAGAGCAGCCCTGCAGAGAAGGACTTGGGGGTGATGGTTGATGAAAAACTCAACATAAGCCAGCAGTGTGCGCTCACAGGCCAGAAAGCCAACAGAATCCTGGGCTGCATCAAAAGGAGTGTGCCAGCAGGTCAAAGGAGGTGATGCTCCCCCTCTAATCTGCTCTTGTGAGACCCCATCTGGAGTACTGTGTACACTTCTGGTGCCCCCAACATAAGAAGGACATGGAACTGTTGGAACAAGGCCAGAGGAGTGCCGCAAAGTTGATAAGAGGACTGGATCACCTCCCCTACGAAGACAGGCTAAGAAAGTTGGGACTGTTCAGCCTGGAGAAGAGGTTACATGAAGACCTCATAGCAACCTTCCAGTATCTGAAGGGGGCCTACAGGAAAGCTGGAGGAGGACTATTTGTCAGGAACTGCAGTGATAAGACAAGGACAAATGGGTACAAATTGAAAGTGGAAATTTAAGTTAGATGTTAGGAAGAAATTCTTTACTGTGAGGGTGGTGAGACACTAGAAGAGTTTGCCCATGGAGGCTGTGGATGCCCCAACCCTGTCAGTGTTCAAGGCCAGGTTGGATAAGGCCTTGAGCAACCTGGTCTAGTGGGAGGTGTCCCTGCCTGTGGCGGGGGGTTGGGACTAGATGATCTTTAAGGTCCCTTCTAACCCCTTAACATTCTATGACTCTATGATTCTGTGTTCTCAGTTAAGCCACACATCAATTAACCATTCTGTACTATCCATAGAGAACATTAGATATGTAAGTACCTTCTCTCCCTCCTCTGGGGCATCACTGGCCTTTTATTCGGCTTTGAGTCAGAACAAGCATGTTAAAAATAGTTTCCATGTTGTTTATGCCACAACATAGCTCCTGAGAAGGGAGGACTTTGGGCAGGTGCCAGTGCTTTCCTTCTTTATCAAACAAACAGAAAGCTCAAACCAAAACCTAGATTGCTTTGTGAAACCCATTTGTGATTCTGAGTCTGATCCAAAGTTCACCAAAGTAATGGGAGTCTCTTTACTGACTTCTTTAGTATTCAGACCCTGCCCTGAGGGAAAAGGTGCTAAATACACAGCAGACCTCACTCTTGCAAGCCACTGAACATCTACATGGTAGATCACCATCCTTTGTATGTGCCCAGTGTGAAGACATGATGGAAGTCTGAGATGCATTCTTCTCTGCAAACTTCTCTTGTGAATGGAAATTCACTTGCGTGGAACTTTCTGAGACATTAAGGAAAAAGCAATGGATACTCTGAATATTCCTGAAGGGAATATATTCTTAATTTTTAAAATTTAATATGTTTTTTTTTCTTTTTTATCCCAGTATCCACCTCACTCCAAACTCAGTTTTGTGGAGAAGCTTGAGATCACAGACTGGGGAGCTGTGGTGGAGGAGGCAGCTCTTTCCTGCAGGAATACCTTACCATATAATCACAGAATCATTTAGGTTGGAAAAGACCTCTGAGATCATTGAGTCCAACCTTTGACTGATCACTACCTTGTCAACTAGACCATGGCAAAAATAAAGAAATAATTAAACAATGGCAGACTGCCCCATGCAGCTCCTCACTTGGATGTGTCTGCAGTCTTGGAAGCTTGATTACCCTATGTTCTCCTACAAATGGACCTCGATCTTGTTTTGAGGTTCTAGAAGGGGAGCATAGCTACCATATACCCTTAACCGATGAATGGTACTGTCTCTATTGGGGAGGTAGTCCTCACTGATGGAGTGTGCAACTTCAGGAGGGACGCACATGGAGCATTGAGGGAGGAAAGCAATACCCGCCTAGCCAGCCAGATAGCCTAAATAAACCCTGGCAATCAATGGGGTGACAGATGTCTCAGCCAGATCACCCTCATCCAATTGGGTGGGTGCAGTCCACCACTGCAAACTGCCAGCACAGACAAAACAAACCCAGTGAGACCAGGGAAACCAGCCAAGTGTGGACAAGGCCACAGTGATACATGCAACAAGGTGAAAGGATGCAAGCCATATGCAGGGCTTGAGCTTCTTAGTAGCATTGTAGGTTATTTACCTGCTCTGGGATTTATTAGTGAATACTTGCCTAGTAGTTTGGAGATAAAATATTTCATATCAGTGTATGCACCAAGGATAATCTTATAAGGAAAAAAGCCCTCTCAAAATCGTACAGAATAATCCAAGACAGTAGAGTAAAATTATGCCAAAATACATTTAGAATCATAGAATCACAGAATGGTTTAGATTGGAAGCGTCTTTAGGATCACCTAGTTTGAACCCCCCTGCCATGCTCATCTGGGCATAAACTCCATGGACAAACCCCTTAGAGGAAAGAAAAGCTACAGAATATGATACAAAAATAGTAAGATGCTGTCCTGGTTTGAAAGAAAGGTGTCTGCCAAGGAAGGCGAGAAACCTTCCTGGGATAGAGAAGATGACCCCCCTCCCTCCTCCAAATTACTATACCCTTGAAATTACGGGGCTCTCAGGCAAAGATGTGGTAAAAAGAATAACAGTTCTTTACTAGGATTATATATCTACATATATATAACAAGACAGATAAACGGCAACAATAAGAGAACAGACAAATCCAGTAACAGTCCTTTGTCTGTCGTTGGGCGATGCTCTGTCTGGAAAGAGAGGCTGCAGTGACTCCCGGGGGCGGCAGGGGGTGTTGTGGCGCCAGCACAGCGACCTCTCCATGTGGCAATGGCAGCTCAGGCGAGAGGGAGAGGAGAGATCGCTCCCAATGTGAACTCAAGGGGCAGCAGCCTGTCTCAGCACCAACCTCGGCAGCAGGCAGCAAGCAGCACAGGCAGACAGGGTTGACTGGGGAGAGATGGACCTTGGTATCACCCACCGAGGGGCCAGCAGAAGGCAGGAACAGCAGAAACGAGTAGACCCCGGCGCCGACCCACGTGCAGCAGAAACCCAGGCTGGCGGCAGAGATGGCAGAGGCGAGCAGCTCCAGGCGGCGACAGTTCCAGTGTAACACTGCACCCTGTGCCGCGGCAGGACCCTTGCGGAGACGTCACAGTGCATCCGTGCTCTGGAGCGAGCAGGTGGAGACTTCACAGTGTAGCAATGTTCCTGGAGCAAAATCGGCACTGCTGCAGACACGACAGTCCTCACTGAATGCCGAGCCGAGAAGAGAGCGAGCCCAGCCTCCGCCCCCTCTCACCAAAATCTCGAAAAGTCCCCTCCCCTCTCGCGATGATAAGCTCCAGCTTCTGGGGAACATTCCCCTGGCCAACATTTCCAGCTTTTGTTTCTTTAATTGGAGAAATTGTCCTGACATCTGGGTTGGGAAAGCAATCCCTTTTGTCCTTAAGTATCACCCATTCTGGGTGATCAGTGTGGAATGCGGGTGGATAGGCAGCATTCTTTGTTCTTAAGTATTGCTCATTAGTTCCCGGCCAGCCCCTCCCTGCCTGCAGTCTCCCTCCTAGATGGGGAAAGAAAAAAATTTTCATTTGTAGAACCAATAACAGATGTCCTATGGGAGCTCTCCCAATAGTTTTGATTAGCAGAATGATTCTGGTCTGAAAGCCAGTGAGGTAAAAGTAGTCATCCAAGAGAGTCAGAGCAAATTATAGGCTTTGTTTTTGTTAATTCCTTCTTGATATAGCCTAAAAGTACAGGTTTTCTGAGAAGGTGCTATTTTTATACACTGCAAAATTTATAGAAAACTTCTGGTGCAGCTGCCTCGAAGTTTTACATAAAAATTATGGAAAGGGAAGAATAAATTTTGAGGAAATCTGAATTTTAATCCCTCATAGAAGACAAAAGACAGGACCAGTCGAGTTGATCAGTAGTAGAAAAAACACACAGATTTTATTTACTATTGGTTAGCAGGGCCTTATCCTGCTTGTCATACCCAGTTCAGACAAAACTTCCAAATCTTCAATCTAACATCTTTAATTGGCCTATTCCTGTGGAGATAAATTTTTTAATAATCAAGCTATTTATTTGTCAGTGTGATCGCTCTCAAGAGCAGTGTTATGGGTTTGACAAACGAAAATTTCTTTTCTTTCCCCCATGTAGTGGGGAATCTGTGTAGGTGGGGAGGGGCTGGCCGGGAACTAATGAATGCTATTTAAGAACAAAGTAAGTTGTCTGTCCAACCACATTCCACACTAATCACCCAGAATGGGCGATACGTAAGGACAAAAGGAATCTCTTGCCTAACCCACATGCCAGGACAATTTCTGCAATTAAAGAAACAAGAGCTGGAAATGATGGCAAAGGGGTTGTTTCCCCAGAGCCTGGAGCTTATCATTGCAAGAGGTGAAGGGGGACTTTTCAAGACTTTGGTGAGAGGGGGGTGGAGACCGGACTCACTGTTTTTCTTCTCAGCTCAGCATTCAGAGACAACAGTCGTGTCTGCAGCGAGTGCCAGTTTTTGCTCCGGGAACACCGCTACACTGCGACATCTCCACCTGCTCCCTCCAGAGCACAGATACACTGTGACGTCTCCGCAAGGGTCCCGCTGTGGCACTGGGTACAGTTACGCTGAAACCGGTCGCCGCCTGGAGCTGCTCGCCTCTGCCGTTTCTGCTGCACGTGGGTCGGCGCCGGGGTCTACTCGTCTCTGCTGTTCCTGCCTTCTGCTGGCCCCTCGGTGGGTGATACCAAAGTCCATCACTCCCCAGTCAACCCTGTCTGCCTGCACTGCTTGCTGCCCACTGCCAAGGTTGGTGCTGAGCAGAACTGCTATCTTGTGAGTTCTCATCGGGAGTGATCTCCCCTCTCCCTCTCACCCAAGCCGCCATTGCCACATGGAGAGGTCGCTGTGCTCGCGCCACAACGCCCCCTGCAGCCGCGGGGGAGTCACCGCAGCCTCTCTTCCCGAACTGTTGTATTAAATAAAAAATCTGGGATGGGTTTTGGGGTCCGCAGTCCGCAGTGGTGCCGTGACGCATTCAGCGGTGCACACACACACGCAAACGCGTACTTAGTTGAGGCAAAGAGTCGGAGGGGTTCTCCTTATGTGTTCCACGAAATAGGTTTATTCCATGAATCGTCAGGGAAGGAGAGAACCCAGAACAATGGAGGGGTCAGGGTTTTATTCCAGGGGCAGTGGGGGCGGAGAGACAACAGGGACCAATGGGTTGAGGGTCAGGGGGCGGAGAGAAGGCGGGGTAATACAACTTCAACCAATAGGGGTAAACGAGGAGAGGAGTAAGGTACAGGAATAAATGGGATGCCGAGTAAGGGAGAACACTCTAGAATTGAACCTTATAAGGGAACAAGGAGTAACAGGCTGCTCGGTCACTCCTGTGGCTGGCTCAAGCACTGCAGTATTCTCTGCTGCAGGCTCAGTCACCTCCACACTGAACAGAGAATCACCCAACGACAGACAAAGGACTGTGACTGGGTTTGTCTGTTCTCTTATTGTTGCCATTTATCTGTCTTGTTATATATATAGAGATATATATAATCCCAGTAAAGAACTGTTATTCTTTTTACCACATCTTTGCCTGAGAGCCCCGTAATTTCAAGGGTATAGTAATTTGGAGGAGGGAGGGGGGGGTCATCCTCTATCCAAGGAAGGTTTCCCACCTTCCTTGACAGACACCTGTCCTTCAAACCAGGACAAGCAGTAACCGCTCAGATATGCTGTCTGCTTCAAATAAGTTGTTCATGATTCACAAGGTCAGGTTGGAGGTGGCTTTGAGAAACCTGGTCTAGTGGAAGGTGTCCCTGTCCATGGCAGGGAGGTTGGAACTAGATGACCTTTAAAGTCCCTTCCAACTCAAACTATTCTAGGATTCTGTGGATTGCACCTGCCATTTTAGAGGAAGGTTAGTAAAAGGTGGAAAAGTTTTTAGAGGGAGATGGCTGGAAGGTATGTAAAATTATGGTCCGGAGAGAAGGTCTGTTCCCATGTCCTGGAACAAGGGAAAGCACACATCCTCATGCTTTTGCTTGGTGCACTTCTTCGCCAACATGAATAACTGTGCTAGGGTCTCTCAGAAGCAAACAATACAAGCCCTAAGTCCTGGAGAATCACCCCCACACCTCGAGGACAGAGCCCACTTTGGAGGTGGTGTGGGCAGTTCATGGAAACACAGGTCTGTGGGGTAAAAAATCATGCTGTCAGTCCATTTGGAAATTCAAACCACAGCTCAGCATGTAGCCTGTTCTGTGGGTTTTGCCATTCTCGGGGGATTTTGGTGACCAGAAGCCTAAAACTAAAGTCTGTAAGACAGCTATTACCTTTATCTCTCTTGTGATAACAGCTGTACAAGTGATGTTTGGTCACCCACGCAGGTTTCTTCAAGGTGTTGACAAGCTGCACGTCACATGTCAGAAAAGCTGGATGTTTATTTTCCACGGTGACACGTCATTCATTTTGTGTTAAGGGCAGCAACAGTGTGTGCTGCTCTGTGTGAGCAAATCACCCGTGGCTGGGACTGTTCCCACGTGGCACCGGAGAGCTGCATCCACACCACCACACTCTTACCTTTCAGCTCAGAGTGGCCACATCCAAATGGTCATCAGGAGAGGCTGCAGGCCTGGGGTGACCCCTCATCCGTGCTGGGAAGTGCTCTCCAGTGGGCTCAAACACAACCCTGCAATTATTTAGCTGAGTTCAAGTAAATTTGTGTAGACACAGGGCAAATGTGCTGCATAAACAACCATACCAACCACTGGGTGAATCTTCCAGTATCCTTTTTTTAATTTCCTTTTCTTTATGGTGCCAGCTGGTGGAAGAGTTGAGTTGGTGAAACAGAAGTGTTTAATGGGATCCTTGTCACTGCAATGTGTATAAGCTTTGGCACACGAGGAAAGCAAACAAAGAGTAACTGGTGATAAGAAGCTCCCCTGGATATTTGTCGAAGTGATTTGTTCAGGTGGAGGCCTCTCTTTGTTTGTTTTCTAGAATCACATTCTTGACCTTTAACAGCACGAAGAATTATTTTTTAATTCAAAAACACCTCGTTCATGCTTAATTCCGAGATCTACGTTCCATCTCAGCATTTGCCTGGCGGTCTGTGAATCAGCTACAAACCAGGCTTTCATTTCCTGAGTGGGCACAAATAACCGAGTGGAAATCGGACATTTCCAGTCTGAATTTGAAGCGTATCTGTTGCTTATTCAATCTGTCATCTGTGTGAGCTGTGCATTTAATGCACAGTTTCACAACTTCAGCAACACACAACGGCTGCACCACTCACTTGCTGTGTAAAGTCCCCGGGGAACACGATGGTCTGAACACTGCTGAGCTGGGAGCAGGCAGCAAATAAATCTGCTTTAGGTGCTTTGTGTCTGTTCCTGGGCCTGAACAGGCTGGTTCTCAAAGGGTGAAGGAAAACTGGTTACTCTGCACGCCTGACCACCGCATGCCTGACCATATCCAGGACTTCTGCCACTCAGAAGGCATTAGAGTGTTAATTTCTTATTGAGCAACAAGATTACTTTATGTCTGGGCAAAATTTTTTATCTATAGTGGTAAGAGATTTTACCACCATGCTACAGTCAAGTTCATTCACAGAAAATATCATGCCACTCTGTACTATAATCAACATAATATCCTGTATCCTGAATACTCTACACAGCTAATTCTCCATCTCAAAAAAGATACAGCTGATTGGGAAAAGGTTCATGAAGGTTACAAAGCTATGGGACTGCTTGTGTTGGAGGGATGACTACAACTCTTCAACCTCTAAAAAAGACAACCAAAAAGGCTCAATAAATGCCTATGAAACCATGACTGGCATGGAAGTGGACAGGGATTGCCAGTAGTCAATGGGCACCTGGTGTCATCCAGTATGTCCTGGTTTAAAAGACAGGTGACTGCCAGGGAAGGCAGGAACCTTCCTGGAATGGAAAAGATGACCCCTCTCCCTCCAAATTATTATAACCTTGAAATTACAGAGCTTTCAGGCAAAGATATGGGAAAAGGAATAACACTTCTTTACTAGGATATATATATATAATGAGACAGACAAACAGCAACAACAAAAAAACAGAAACCCCAAAAACAGCCTTTTCTCACCTGTTGAGCAATTTCCCCTTTGGTGTAGTTGTGACCACAACTGGCAGGGGTGCTGTTGGTTCCCAGCAAGGTGACAGCTGCAGTGACTCTTGCAGCTGTCAGGGGGCGCTGGCAGGCCCCGGTGAGGCAGGGTGGGTGTGATGGTTCCCCGTGGCTGCAGGGGGTGCTGCGACGACCTCTCCACGTGGCAGGCGGCTCGGGCATGGGGGAAGGAGGGGACACATGCAGAAACTGCAGCAGATCTCAGTCTTAGAGCCCAATACACAGGGGTAGCCGTGGCAGCACACGGCAGGCAGGGGCCCAGCAGGAGGTGGCCCCAGTCCTGGATCTCAGCACGGGAGCAGCTGCAGCAGCAGAAAAACAGAGCGGGCAGCCCCGAGCCAGCGAGCTGAGCTACAGTGTAGCAGAGCAGCAGAATGCTCCTGGCAAAATGTGCAACTGTTCTCTGTTCCCAACTAGGCACAGACTGACCCACCTGCAGCTAAGAGACTGCTAAGTCACAATGTAGCAGTAGCCCCAGCTGGATACACACACACCTCCGCACATGCGGTCCTGCTGCTCCAATCCCAAACCAGAAGAGAGAGAGACAACTCCCGGCCCCACCCTGTTGTGAATGTTAGTGAGAGTTTAGATGGGCTCTCCTTTTGCTCAGATTTCTGGCAGAAGGCAACAGCTCTATTGAGGTAACCTGCACCCCAAAACCACTCTCGCTCACAAGTTCTTAATAATGGCTGATCAGGTCTATTACAAAATAAATTATTTATTGAATAGACACAAGATTAACAGACATAAGACTTTAAACAGACTACTTACTACACAGGATAAACAAAAGGACTACTACTAGGTTACAATATAGTGCACGATAAAGATACCTATATTACAGCTAGCAAAGAAATAGTATAGATTAAGAGCCAATGTATCTTACCAACGAATAGTGATGGTGTGCAAAAGCATCCTTTTCACTCAACTCGAGAGAGAGGAGATAATCAAGCTCAGCACCCTGAATCTTGCAGAGAAACCCCCTTACATGCTTCAAGAAGTGTGCAGAATATTTCTGCTTTGTGAAAGTTATGGTGTAGCTTTTATAGTTTGTAAAGGTACAGTGTCTGTCAGTCACATTCCAGCTTCTCTTCTATGATCTCGCTCCCATAGCAAGATATTTACAGTCAGCTGAACGCTTTAAATTTTGTGGTGCCCTGATGGCTCACTACTGAGCCATTGGGGGGCAAACACTCTGATTTATGCATTAGTGAATAAACAGCAGATAAGCTTCTTGATGGCGGAGGGGAGGGAGTGAGCTCTCCCGCCACGTGCCCCCACGAGGATCCTGGGCCAATCCCACACATATCAAGAGACCCTCGAGCCAAGAAGGGGGAAGGGGGGAGAAAGATAAACAGTGACAATTTTGGGCACAACCTGAATATAGGATAACAATCCCCAAGACACAGTACAAGAAGCCCAGGGCAAAAAATGAGACTAACAGGTGGTAATTATGAACAGCAGAAGCTGGTTTGCTTTTCCCCCACAACCTGCATTTAAGGTGTGATCTTATTGCCATAGGATGCTGTAAGCTGCTACAAGTGTGCTTAGGTTTTAAAAAGTCACTGGATGAGTTCATGAAAGAAAAATCCATCTAGAGTTATTAAAAAGAAGACATTATGTCTAGATCAGAAAACCCATGAGCAGTAAATCATTAACAGCTAAAAAATATTCTGGGAACATATCTCTAATTGCTCACATTCTTCCACAAAGTATCTGATTTCATCTATTACTGGGGACAGGGTACTGGCACAGTGTCTTGGTTTAAGATCATTTTAGTGGTGAACACTCCGAAATGAGTTACCTCCCCTTTTTGTTTTAACCACTCCCTTTTCACCAATGAGGAGAGACAAATGCAAGTAGATATAAGTGAAAAAAAAACACTTTACTAAAAAAAGAAACAGCAACAGGCAAAAATAACAGTAATAATCACTAGTTACAAAGTTGCTGAATCTCACAGACTCCCTGGGAACAAAGAGAAACAAAATGGCGGTGAAACTCTGCCCCCAAGATGGCACCCTCTGCAGATGACCATATGTGGAGAGACAAAGGCAAAGATGGCAGATAAACCCTGCTTGGCTCAATCTTCCCCCTGAAACAAAATAATGGGAAGGTAGGAGCTTATGAAGTAGTTCTGGTGGCAGATGGGAAGTGGTGGCATTGCCTGGGGAAATCCAGTCTCATGGTGTCAGCCTATCCTGCTTCCTTTTGGTGACCATGGTGGTGCCTGTGTGTGTTAGGTCAGTGTCTTGGGGATGGTCCATATCCCATGATCATTTGTGTCAAAATCCCCTGTCATTGTATCTTTAAGATTTCACAGCCACAGGGGAGGGGGGAGGGGCTGCCCAGGCAGTCGTTCTTGCCCTCATGGTGTAGGATCAAAGATACTGCATGAAGGGAAGCAGCAGTGAAAGCCGGCCCTGAAAGGAGGGGTGGTGCAGTCTCTTGCCTGGCGCAGCAGGAAGAAATTGTAGGCATGGTGCTGCAGTGAGGAGTCAGTGGCGTGGTGGCTGCAGTAGTCTCTGGGTACTTAGCTCCAGGATTTTCATTGTGTTGCAGTCTCGGCACAGCAACCTTCCCTGTTTTACCCTGCTTCCCTGCCGTTTGGGGGTCCGAAGCCAATGTGTGGGGTGTTACCTGAGGCCGGGGCCACCCCCACCAGGCCATTTTTCTACGTGGTGGCCTGACGTTGCATCTGGGCCCTGCCCACCTACCCAGCATGTGCCGGCTGCCGGTGGGGGTGCCAAGACTGATTGTTGCCTGTGAGCTTGCAGGGGGAGCAATTTCCCCTCCTCCCCTTCCCCTGAACCTTCAACTGAAACACAAATCTAGTAAGATTTTAGTGAGAACTAAAAATTAAGTTAAGAGAAGATAATTTTAGCCAAGTAGTAGATAGAGTCAGGTGGAGTTGATGAAGTAGTTAATAATTAGCTGAGAGAGAAACTAGAAGAAGGCCTCTGACTGATTGTGTGTCACTAGAAGTTTGTTCAGCTGCATCCACATGAGAAATAGAGAAACTGAATTAGAGAGATCAGAAGAAAAAAGACATGTATTAATTATTCTATTTGAAGAATCTGCTCATGAGTAACGG
>JACAXG010000462.1:105870-120949 GCA_018881555.1 Amblyornis subalaris | reverse complement strand
CTGCCCCGGGATAAAACCCTAAGTCCTCCATTGTTCTGGGTTCTCTCCTTCCCTGACGATTCATGGAATAAACCTATTTCATGGAACACATAAGGAGAACCCCTCCGACTCTTTGCCTCAACTAAGTACGCATTTGTGTGTGTGTGTGTGCACTGCCGAATGCGTCACGGCACCGCCGGACAAACGCCACGCTTTCAGGAAGACTGCAAGGGACCCCAAAACCCATTCAGGATTATTTTTTTTATTTATAACAACAAATGGCGCATCAACGTGGCGCACCCTGATGACAGTCTCTGAAGACGTGTGCATCCAGCGTCGCTGCTACCCCGAAGGAAGATCTACATTTTATTAGGTCTTGCCTGAGAGGCGGCCGACAACCCTCCGAAGGCACCTAGGAGGTGACCAGAGGACTGGCCAGGAATTGAGGACCCCTCCGAGAGTTTTTTTTTGACCCAGTTGGTGAGTGTGAAAAATATCGGGTCTTTTTTCTATCTTTTGTTAACCCTTTTCCTCTCGGTGGTGGGAAGAGTTTTCTGGGTGTGATGGGTAGTGGATTAACCCGTCCCCAGAGGGAGGTTTTTAACCAAATTGAGCGAACCCTTACTCGAGAATCTTTTCGTTTTTTGAAGGGAGACTTCAAATGTTTTGTTCTTTGGCTATTTAAATATTTTCCTAGTATTTCCCGTGATGTAGTTTTATTTGTCATTATCGTAGTATATCTTAAGGGTATTAGGAAATGTTCGGGTTCGGTTAATCCCCAGTTAAAAGACCCTTCCCTGTTGCCCTCTCCCTGTGTTCCTCAACCCTTTTCCTCGTCTCAGGAGAGACCTGGAGACGGATCCTGCCCAAGGGCACAGGGCTGCTACTGACTCCCTGACGTTCCCCGGTCTCCCCTGTCCCCTTCTCGAAATGGGCTTGATCACCCCATCTTGAGCTCTCCCCAAACCCTCTTACCTGTATTTACTTACCTGGTTTCGTCTCCCCCCGTTTTAACCCAAAATGGCGCTGACCACGTGGCACCGGCCATTCCACCACCTTACGACCTCTCCCTTCCCTTCCCTGCCCCCGTTACCGCGTTGAGTCCCTCCTCCCACGCGTCGATGGGCATGCCTGCGTCGGACCCTTCCCCCTCCATTGGGAATCCCGTGCCTTCCGCAGACTCTGCCTCCCCTTCCAATGTCCCCACCCTCTCCATTGGTGGCTCCGCCCCTGGGAACCAATCCTCTCCCGGTTCCCATGCTACCGGGACCGGAACGGGGTGTGGTTTCAGCCAGAAAGGCGCCATGTTGGTGTTCCCCGCCTCACAACACCAGGCAACTCCGGTGAAAAGGGTGAAAAACCCCAGGCAAAAGAGGGGGAGGAAACGTAGGAAGAAGCGGGATCATATTTCACAGCTAAAAAACTGGAAAGTTTGTGGATGGGGGTCAAAAAACTATTCGGAAGAAAAAGTCATAGAGAATATCCAGCTGTTTGCGGAATGCCTGCGATGGAATTGCAAAACTTGCAAGGGATTGTTGCAGTCTGTGGTGTGCCCAGTGTGGAATTGTCCAAGTTGCCGGTACCACCACCGGCGGCACTCAGGGTTCGCGAAACAGAACATGAAACGGTTTCGGGCAACAATATCAAATGCCAAGCCGCACCGCAGCGTGAGAAAAGCAAAACAACCCCGTGCGAACCCCAAACCGCCCGCCCGGCACCGCCGCCGCCGCCGCCACTCCAGCCGAACCCGTCCTGCGCCGCCGCCACACAGCGTTGCCACACCCGCAGCGCGTCCGTGTATAACATCGCACCCAACCACGGCAGCCGTACATCCCGCGCCGCCACCGGCGGACTCAGCTTCTAGCTCGCAGTCCGCGGCAGCAGCAGACAGAAACAACCCCGGCAAAAACAAACAAGTCGGCACCAGCCACACGTCAAGCGCTCAGAGGTCATTCATCGCTGCTGTCGCTGCCACGGAGCAAAAGGAAAAACACAAAGACGGACGGAAAGAAGGAAGGAAAGCCAAAACAAGCCCCGAGCCTCCACGCGGCTCAAGTGCTGCGCGTCGTCAGCCGCATCCTGCCGTCCACTCCACCGCAAGCCGTCAGACTTGGCAATCGTCGCCGCGTCTTCGACCATCACCAATAACACCGCCTACTCGACCGCTGCCGTCACCATGTTCGCCGCCGCTTCCCAACCAGCCAGCATCGGCATTGTGCGTCACTAATGCTGCCGCCGGCTCCAACACACTGTACTGCTAGCGCAACCAACCAACACCTGCTGTGCGAGAAACACTCACCGTGGTCCGGAGCTACTCCCCACCGCTTGTGGCACCCGCTGACGACTACAACCGACCAGCCACCAACACCGCGCCAAGAAAAACATCGGCACCGCGCAGCTACAACACTGTTGCTTGTTCCACCATGGCGTACCACCGGCACAACCAGTTAATGCCTGCCGACAACCACTACCCACACTGCTGGCCCGGAGCCCGGCCCGACCAACAGTCTCTACACGCGAGCCTCACGCAGCCGTCCAGCCGCTGCCGCTGGCCCATCATCATTCCACCAAAGCAACCTAGTACCCCATGGCTAGAGCCATGAAGCGATAAGTCTTTCCTGTTTAGTATCCTTCCAAATTTTATTTTTATTCCTTCACTACCATTTGTTTTTCCCAAATTTCTTTATATAACACTTCACCCTGTTTCCCCCGTGCCTCTATTCCCTTATTACTTTTCCCCTTTCCTAAATAAGTAACAAATCAAACAAGTACCGCCTGAAGGCGATGTCGACTCAAGTCGACAAACTACTAAAACATCTAACTTGTGCCTCCTCCAGACAGTTTAAACCCCCAGCCATTAACCCCTCTTGTCTCTTCCCTCATGTGTTTCCCTATCTCATAATGCCTTTATCTATCCTATACCCCATACCTATATTATGTTTTTGTTAAGAAGAGGGGGAGTAGGGGAACGGAGAGTTAAGGGAAAACTATTTTATAATTTATTAACGATTTTGCTTTATGAGCCCACAGAAAAGCCTAGCCCAATCCCCACACATGGCCAGAATGAACCACCTCCACTTCCTTTGAGTCTGCTGGACCACCAGAACAGCCGACAACATCACGTAGATTGTCCCGTTTGAGTCACCTCAGCCAGAAGCTTATGTCTCAATTGAAAGTGACCTGTCATCACACAATCAAAGCATCCATACGACAATAATTAAAGAACTGAAGACCAAAGAAAGAATGGACTGGCTTGGTGGACTTCTGGGACAGCTGGGGCTGGGAGGCTGGGTAACATCATCGCTTAAAAGTGGACTATAAAATATTCTGATAATTTTTATTGTGGGAAAGGCCTTCATTTTTCTAAACAATGAAGGGTGAGATGTAGAGGTGGCTGAAACTGCAGCAGAGAGTGCTGCAGTGTTTGAGCCAGCCACAGGAGTGACCAAGCAGCCTATTATTCCTTGTTCCCTTATAAGGTTCAGTTCTAGAGTGTTCTCCCTTACTCGGCATCCCATTTATTCCTGTACCCCACTCCTCCCCTCRTTTACCCCTATTGGTTGAAGTTGTATTACCCCGCCTTCTCTCTGCCCCCTGACCCTCAACCCATTGGTCCCTGTTGTCTCTCCACCCCCACTGCCCCGGGATAAAACCCTAAGTCCTCCATTGTTCTGGGTTCTCTCCTTCCCTGACGATTCATGGAATAAACCTATTTCATGGAACACATAAGGGAACCCCTCCGACTCTTTGCCTCAACTAAGTACGCATTTGTGTGTGTGTGTGTGTGTGCGCACTGCCGAATGCGTCACGGCACCGCCAGACAAATGCCATGCTTTCAGGAAGACTGCAAGGGACCCCAAAACCCATTCAGGATTATTTTTTTTTATTTATAACAACATTCCCCAATTATTCCGGTTAGAGTACTAATCCCATTTTTCTTCTTCCAACCATGTTTTGAATGTTTCATTTCTGTGCATAACCACAGTGGCCAGATTTAAATTGGGGATATTTTCCCCGGCCATACCAGAATATCCAATGTGAGTGTGGGACCATGGCCAGTCTAAGGTAAAGGCTTGAATCAGTTATTGTACTTATCGGAGTTCCAAGAGTCAATGTCGAGAGAACTTGAGGATAGTTGGTCCCACTGGTTCTGATGTCCATGTTCCCTCAGGTGCTTTCTTCATTCATGAAAACTGGGTCCACTCAGACTGCTCCTTAATCTTGACTGCAGTGAAGGTTGTCAGCAACACCTAGTATGGTCCGTTCCACTTCTCCTCCAACAGCTGACCTGAAAAGGCTTTAACATATACCCAATCTCCATGCTTAAAGGGATGGATTGCTTGATCCAGTCCTCTAGCCCTGGTTCCAAGAATTCCTTTATTGATTCTGCCTAATTGTTCTCCTAATGCTATGTTGTAACCGGGCTAGATTTTGGGGTGCTGCAGCCTTTTCCAAAGCGTCACGTGTTCGGTGGTGCCTTGACGAGTTTGGCAGTGCACACACACACGCACACGCACAAAAGCATACTTAGAGGCAAAGAGTCGGAGGGATTCTCCTTATGGTGTTCCATGAAATAGGTTTATTGCATGAATAGTCCAGGGAAGGAGAACCCAGAACAATGGAGGGTTCAGGGTTAAATACCAGGGGCAGTGGGGGTGGAGAGAACAACAGGGACCAATAGGTTGAGGGCCCGGGGGGCAGAGAGAAGGCGGGGTAATACAACTTCAACCAATAGGGGTAAGCAAGGGGAGGAGCAGGGGACAGGAATAAATGGGATGCCGAGTAAGGGAGAACAATCTAGAACAGAACCTTATAAGGGAACAAGGAGTGACAGGCCTACAGGCCAACCAAACAGGGGAACATTAACATAACATCACAAGGCCTGATGGGGAGACCTTCTCCTTCACCACAACCCAGGGGGTGATCCCAGACCTTGGAGCCGTCCCTCCACTGGACCTCTATGGCTCCGGGGCCCTCTGGCCCATCGGTCTCACCTGTGGCTGGCCCAAACACCTGCAGCATCCCCTGCTGCAGGCTCAGCCACCGCCACAATGCTATCATATTTTTTCTTAAGTATCCTTCTAATTGGTTTACATCCTCGCCTTTGAACTGAGATTGATAAGGTCTACCGTATAAAATTTCAAATGGACTCAGACCTGTCTTGGATGGGGGTTTAACTCTGATCCTGAGTGAGGCAAGTGGGAGTATTTGGTTCCAGTGTAAATTTGCTTCTTGACAAATTTTTGCTAGTTGTTGCTTAATTAAATGGTTCCTGTTTTCAACTTGTCTGCTGGCCTGTGGTCAATACGGGGTATGTAATTGCCAGTCTATACCTAGGGCTTTACTAACTTGCTGAACTACTTGTGCACAAAAATGTGTACTTCTGTCAGAGGATATTGTAGGTGGTACCCCAAATTGAGGTATAATTTAATGTAAAAGTACTTTAGTAACTTGTCTAGATTTATTTGTTCTGCATGGGAAAGCTTCTGGCCAACCCAAGAAGGTGTCTGTCAATACTAACAGATACCTGTACTCCCCTTTTCTTGGGAGTTCAGAGAAGTCGATTTGCCACTTCTGGCCTGGTATATTTCCTTTTCCAATTACCCCAATTCGTATTTTATTTGTAGTGTTTGGGTTGTTTTTCTGGCAAATTTCACATTGCCGAGTGATTTGTTTGGTGATGGTATACAGATTACGGCCTTCTATATTTTTAATCAAATCTGCATACAGTGCATCTGCACCCCAATGACTTTTGTTATGCTCCTCTAAAACTACTTTCCACAATATGTTTGAGGGTATGAGGGCACGTTTGTCAGGTGTTAAAAACACTATTGCCTGCTTGTTTGCTTCTAAGTCCTCTACTAGCTTCATATCTTCTTTTGAGTATTGGTATTCTCTTGCTGTGCTTATAAGTTTACAGACTGGTATTAAAGCTAATGCCTCAATCTGTGTTTCTTCTGACGCTTGTCTGGCCTCATGGTCTGCCAAACTGTTTCCCAATTCCTGTTCAGTGTCACCCTTTTGATGACCTTTTAATGCATGATTGCCACCCGTTCCAGTAAATTTACAGCTTCCAACAGTCGTAGAATTTCTTCAGCATATTTGATTTGTTCACCTTTTGCTGTTAGCAATTCCCTTTCCTTCCAGACAGCATCGTGTGCGTTCACTACTCCAAATGCATATTTGGAGTCAGCCCATATATTAATCCTCCTCCCTTTTGACATTTCTAGGGCTCATATCAAGGCAATTATTTCTGCCTTTTGAGCGGATGCCCCTGCAGGTAAAGGCTTTGCCTCGATTACCTCATGGGCAGTGGTCACTGCATATCCTGCCTTATGAGTCTCTGATTTTACAAAGCTGCTTCTGTCTGCAAACCAGGAGTCCTCAGCATCCTCCAGAGGTTCTTCCTTCAGGCCATGTCTGATGGAGTAAACTGTTTCCATGGTTTCCACATAGTCATGGGCTACAGATTCCAAAGTAGCTCCACTGAGAAAAGATGCTGGGTTTACAATATTAGTGGTTACGATATTAACATCATCTTGTTCTATCAATATAGCTTGGTATTTCAGGAATTGAGAAGGGGAAAACCAGTGACTCCCTTTCTGCTCCAACACTCTGAAGACCATGTGGGAAACTAAGTGTCATTTTCTGGCCCATAGTAAAATTGTCAAGCTTCTTGAGTGTTAAGAACAATGGCTGCGACAGCTCACAAGCACTCAAGCCAACCCTTGCTTACCTCGTCCAATTGCTTAGAGAAGTAAGCAACGGCTCTTGTAAGGTCCCAGTTGTTGGGCCAATACTCCCAGAGCTGTACCTTGTCTTTCATGGGAGAATAGCCAAAATGGTTTTGACACACCAGGGAGGCTGAGGGCAGGAGCTCTCATGAGTTCCTTTTTAAGTTGTTCAAACACCCTTTTTGCTTCTCCAGTCCAAATTAATTATTTTAAGTTATCTTTTAAAAGTTCATACAGTGGTTTTACTAAAAGTCCATAATTATAGATCCGTAATCTGCACCACCCAGCCATACCTAAAAAGATTCTGAGTTCCTTCACTGTCTCGGGGTTTGGCAGATTGCTTCTTTCCGCTCTGTCCTGAGTTCTCGTTGTCCTGAAATCTCGAACCCAGGATAAGTCACCTGCTGCTGGATCAGCTGAGCTTTCTGTTGAGAGACTCTATATCCATTAAGTCCCAAGAAATTTAGTAGACTTACTGTCCATTGCACACATTCCTCTTTTGTTTCTGTAGCAATGAGGTGGTCATCCACATACTGTAATAGATTCCCCTTGTGTGTTTGAAGGCTCCAGCCTTCAAGGTCTCGAGCTAACTGATTTCCAAAAATGGTATGGCTGTTCTTGAAACTTTGGGGTAACACTGTCCAGGTTAATTGGGTCTTTCACCCTGTATCCAGATTTTCCCATTCGAAAGCAAATAGCTTTTGACTATCTTTGGCTAAAGCCAAACAGAAAAAGGCATCTTTTAAATCCAGTACAGTAAATCACACCTGATTATCTTTTAACTTGGTTAACAGGGTGTAGGGGTTTACTACCACCAGGTACAAATCCTCTACAATTTTGTTTATTGTTCTTAAATTCTGCACTAATCTATAGCTCTTATCATCAGGTTTTTTTACTGGCAGAATGGGAGTATTATATTCTGATTCACATTCTATGAGTAATCCAATTTTCAAAAAGTTATAAATTATTTCTTTTATCCCTTTTCAATCCTCTACTTTCAATGGATATTGTTTGATTCTAACAGGGTTGGCTCCTGGTTTCAATCTTATTTCTACTGGAGCTGCATTTTTAGCTCGACCCGGCATCCCTGCTGCCCACGCTCCTGGATATACTTGATCCAGGACTTCTTGAGGTACTTTACCTTTCACTTTGGGTTGCATCAATGCCAAGCTTAATATTTTGATTAACTGATGTTCCTTTATTTTAAATTCTATTTTTCCTTGCCTAAAAGTTAGCTCCTAATCATTCTAACAAGCCCCATCCCAATAGCGATTTTGGGGATTCTGGCATGTATAAAAATTTATGTATCTCAATTTGTTTACCTAATCGATATTTAATTGACTGCAAAAAGGACACTTTCTTTTGCTGGCTGGTGGCTCCTATTACTTTTACAAAATCTTTATCCATTGGTATTAGTTCCTGATTTAACACCAAGTATGAAGCAGCTGTATCGACCAAAAATTCAATTTCTTTTTCTTGATTCCTCAGCTTAATTGCAACCAGTGGATCGCTAGGGTAGATTCCCCCAGTCCCCATCATTCAACTTCAGCGACTACAGCAGGCTTCAGCTTTGGACAGTCTCTTTTCCAGTGATCTGTCTCTTTACAATAAGCACACTGATCCTGTCTCAGCCTAGGAGCATTTGGAGGTCTTTCTCCTTTGCCTTTTGTTAGTTCTACCCCTCCCTTTTCTAAGGCTGCCACTGCAGCTGTAGCTATTGTTCTCCCCAACTTCCTTCATTCACTTATGTCTCAATTCTTATAAATTATCCATGCTTCCCCAACTAGTTTCTCTAAATCTCGCATGTCTGGCTCTTTCAATTTTTGCAACTTTCTCCTAATATCATCAGAGGACTGTACCAAAAATAAAGACACCACTTGTTTCCCATCTTCAGCTGATGGGTCTAGCATGGTATATTTGTGCATAGCCTCTCTTAAGCTATCCAGTAATTCTGTGGGTGTGGAGGAGGCCAGTGAGCCTGCTTACAGAGGGACCACAAGGGTCCCTTGGAGGGAGGAGACTTAGGTAGCTCCCCAGGTTAGGGTGACTAAAAAGGCCTCTCCCAGGACGCTTTGTTTCACTATGTTAATGTACCTCGGTGCTGTTTCCCCGGTTGGCCCGGTGGCCTCCCTGCCCCTTTCTACCCTACATGTCCCGGTTCCAGAGGCTTCTCCCTTTCTTGTTTCCCCATTGGCCCTTGTTCCCTCGCCACTCTCCCCGTCATTCCCATTGGCTCCCACACCCCAACCCCACCTATGTACCGCCCCCATACCCTCAGATTATTGGTCCCTGATGCTCTCCCCGCCCCTACCGACCCCAGATATAACCCTGGACCCTGCCATGCGGCTCGTCTTTGTCCCTGGGAACCTTCACATCTCTGCAATAAACTTCTCTCGTGGAACCTCATACAAAGACCCTTCCTGCCTCTTTGCCATCAATCCAGCTTATAGGAAAAGCTATCCGGTGTGAGTGTGTATGTGTGAGTGTGTTTACCCTGCCGAGCGGCTTCTCTGGAGACGCTTTCGGAATATCGCCACACCCCACCATCCAGCACACCGGCAACAGTTGGCGCACCAAACAGGGACCGTTTCCACGCGTGTTCCTGAAAGCATCTCCAGCAGCTTTTTGCTGCTGGAAATCAAGCCGTGTTCGGAGCAGCCACCTCCCTGGAGAGAGCTCTGAGTTTTATCAGAGTAATCCGAGGGGTGACCGACAACCTTCTCAGGAGGAGAAGACCGGTCAAAAGTCGACGGACCACCCCGAGACTTTTTTTTTGACCCAGCTGGTGAGTGAAAAATATCGGGTCTTTTTTCTATTTCTTTTTAAGCCTTTTCTCTCGGGTGTTGGGAAGAGTTGGAGATGGGGGCTAACTTAACCCATCCCCAGCGGGAAATTTTTAACCAAGTTGAAAGAGCTTTTGTTCAGGGAATTTTTCTCTTTTCTACAGGTGACTTAAAACGTTTAGTTCTTTGGTTGTTTAAATACTTTCCTAACATTTCACGGGATTTAGTTTTGCTTGCCATTATGGTAGTAAGTGTTAAGGGTATTAGGAAACGTTCAGGTTCTGTTAATCCCTAGTTAAAAGACCCTCCCCCACTTCCCTCTCCGTGTATTCCTCAACCCTTTTCCTCGTCTCAGGAGAGACCTGGAGACGGATCCTGCCCAAGGGCACAGGGCTGCTACCGACTCCCTGACGTCCCCTGGTCTCCCCTGTCCCCTTCTCGGGATGGGCTTGATCACCCCATCTCGAGCTCTCCCCAAATCCTCTTACCTGTACCCACTGACCCGGTTTCGTCTCCTCCCGTTTTTACCCAAAATGGCGCCGACCACGTGGCAGCAACTCAAAATGGCTCTGACTGCGTGGCGCCAGTCATTCCACCACCTTGTGACCTCCCTCCTCCCTTCCCTGCGCACGTCATTGCGTCAGGTCCCTCCTCCCATGCGTCGATGGGTGTGTCTGCGTCCGCCCCCTCCCCTTCCATTGGGAATCTCTTACCTATCGCAGACCCCGCGTCCCCTCCCGGAGTCCCCACCTTCTCCATCGGTGGCTCCGCCACTGGAAACCAACCCTCTTCTGGTTATCACACTGCCGGAGCCAGAACTGGGTGCGGTGGCGACCGGAATGACGCCATCTTGGCATCCATTGCCACGCAAGAGCAGGCAAATCCGGTCTCTCGTAAACCCCACACAGGAGCCAGGCGCTCTCCCTCCTCTTCGGAGGAGGAGGGCGGTGACTCCCAGGATTCTGATCCGGAGTCAGAAGACCCCTGGGCTGTGGTGCAAAGAAAGGTGGTAAGGGATGGTAACTGGAAGTTAGCTGACAAAATTACGTTCTTTGCAGCTCCAGTTATCTATAAGAGGGGAAGAAACCCTGGGTGGGAGCCGGTCCCTTATGCACAGCTCAAAGAGCTGTGCAAGGCAGGGAAAGGAGAATGGGCGAGGTTCGCCATATTTTAAAAACTTGCTCCAAATTACCTTCTCCTCACATACCCTAGTACCCCACGATATAAAGAACATATTGATGTGCCTCCTCTCTGACGCAGAGTATATGCTCTGGGACAGAACTTGGAAAAAACATCTAAGGAGACTTATACAATCATAAAGAGGGCATGAGGCTAGGGCCCTTTTAACCATCGACCATTTAAGCGGAGAAGGTAACTTGGAGCGCCCCCAAGACCAAGCGCAAGATCTCCCCGAGGCTGTCCTTAAAGACATCAAAAAAGCAGCAGAGACAGCGCTGCTTCAGACACCCGATGATGCCACTCCCACCCAAAACTTTTCAGACATTAAACAGGGTGTGGATGAGACTTTCATCAAATTTATAGACCGCCTAAAAGGCTCTATTGAAAGACAGGTCGAGAACGCAGAGGCACACAAAGAACTGTTGTGCAAGTTGGCAGTGGCCAATTCAAACAAGGAGTGTAAAAAGATTTTGAGAGCCCTCCCTCTCGACCCGGAACCCACCATAGATCAGATGGTTGAGGCCTGTGCCAAGTTAACATCAACCGAACACACAATTGCCATGGCGGTCTCGAAAGGGGTGGCAGAAGCTTTGGTAGCATCATCTAAGGACAGCCAACAATGTTACTATTGCGGGGAGTCAGGACATTTCATTAAGGACTGCCCCAAGCACAAAAACACCAGAAATTTGCCACAGTCGGTGAAGTGCTTGGCATCGGGTTGTCCAATTTGAGAATACCATCACCAACGGCACTCGGGAAACTACCAACAGAGCGCGGGACGGCCCTGCGCGATGACATCAAATGCGCAGCCGTTCCGCCCTACCCTGCCCGCCATCCCGGAGACTCGGAGGCCGGAAGCTACTTTTCTGAAGACTACGCAGATGAAGAGCTCCGAGTCTCCGAGGCATTACAACGCATAAAGGTATGGACCCGGTGCCAATTGGTGAGTGCCCTGTCAATACAATTCGATGATGACGGCATTCATAAAATTCCCACAGGACAATATGGGCCCCTAGATGGACCCAGAGACATTCTAATTATTGGAGATGGCATTAATGGGCCAGGGGAACTCTCTATCATCCCCGAAATACAAACTGTTGGCCCTAATGATGAACTATATGTGACAGTCATGTGCAATAAACCGCCTTGGTTTTTATACCAGGGAACGGCCATTGCACAATTTTTCCTCCTACCACCTTGCTTGGACTGCGTCCCGGAGAACCCGATGGCGTTCTGGGTCGAGGTTGTTGGCCCAGATAGACCTATGGTAGTGTGGCCTGCTTAACAAAGGTACTAAGCTCTACCTTCCAGGGATGGCGGACACCGGAGCGGATGTCACCATCATCACCTGCTCTGAGTGGCCGCAGGACTGGGAACTAACCCTGGTGAACGGAGTCATTTTGGGGACTGGAGGTGCTGCAGTCTCCATGCACAGCAAGGATACCATCGTCGTGGAGGGACCCGAGGGCCGAACTGCCACCATCAGGCCCTTCGTAGTAAGGTTGGGAATTACGTTATGGGGCAGGGACCTCCTGTCCCAATGGGGAACTCGACTAGAAATCCCATCGCCATCATGGGATTTCTAGTTGGGGCCACTGCGGAGCGCGCCACCCCGCCACTCACATGGAAGACCGACAATCCGGTGTGGGTGGATCAGTGGCCCCTCTCAGCTGAGAAGCTGCACGGTCTCCAGTCCCTTGTGGAGGAGCAGCTTGCCAAGGGCCACAATGAACCAACCAATAGCCCTTGGAATTCCCTTGTCTTTGTTATTAAAAAACCTGGCAAAGACAGGTGGAGGCTGCTCCACGACCTCCGAAGAATCAATGAGGTCATTGAGGACATGGGTCCCCTGCAACCTGGCCTACCCTCACCCTCCATGCTGCCACGCAACTGGAAACTCGCAGTTGTTGACATCAAAGACTGCTTTTTTAACATTCCCCTCCATCCTCGAGATGCACCCCGATTTGCATTCTCAGTCCCATCCCTGAACAGGGAAGCCCCTCTAAAGCAGTACCACTGGCGTGTCCTCCCTCAGGGGATGAAAAACTCACCTTCCATCTGCCAGTGGTACGTGGCCCACGTCCTCTCACCTATTCGTAAAAAATTCCCAGATGCCATAATTCTTCATTATATGGACGATATATTAATTTGCATGCGAGACCAGTCCTATCTGAATACCGTTCTGGCAAAGATAATCAAAGCCATGGAAGATGCTGGATTTGAGATCCGGGAAGATAAGATCCAGCGAACCTGCCCCTGGACCTACCTGGGACTCCGAATCGGCGAGCGGACCATCGTACCCCAGCAGCTTGTCATCAAAGACAACCCGAAGACCCTCTGAGACCTCCAACAGCTCTGCGGGAGTATCAACTGGGTGCGTCCACTCCTGGGGATTACGATGGAGGACCTCGCGCCACTCTTCAAGCTCCTTCAAGGCAACGAGGGCCTTGACTCGCCACGCACCATCACTCTAGAAGCCCAGGAGTCCATCAGCAAGATCCAGGATGCATTATCATCGAGGCAGGCGCGTAGGACTGATCACGCTCTCCCGTTCTGGTTCATCATCTTAGGTAAGCTGCCCAGGTTCCACGGTCTCATCTTTCAATGGGACACAGCAATGAAAGACCCCCTCCTTATCATCGAGTGGGTCTTTCTCCACAACCAACCTGCCAAGACACTAACTACAACCCAAGAGCAGATGGCTCAACTTATCACCAGAGCCAGGGCACGCCTTCGCACCCTTGCAGGATGTGATTTTGCATGCATTTACCTCCCATTGACAACAGAGACTCTGGAAAACTTRCTCCAGACCAACGAACAYCTSCAGTTYGCCCTAGACAGCTACACGGGCCAAATTTCAATCCATAAACCCAGTCATAGACTGTTTACTTCAGATTTTCATTTGGTCCCAAAATCACTCCAAAGTCGTACGCCTCTAAAGGCTCTGACAATTTTTACTGACAGCTCGGGGAGATCCCACAAGTCAGTCATGACTTGGAAAAATGCAAAAGTGGGAGTCTGATACTGAAATTTTTAAAGGGTCCCCCCAAATTGCTGAACTAGCAGCCATTGTCAGGGCTTTCGAGAGATTTAAAGAACCCATAAATTTGATCACAGATTCGGCATACATAGCCGGTGTAGTTGCTAGGGCTGACCATTCTTTATTAAAAGAGGTCGAAAATCCAAATCTACACAGGTTGCTTTCGAAATTAATTTATCTTCTCTCCCACCAAAAGCAACCATTTTACGTAATGCATGTGAGATCACACACCGACCTCCCAGGGCCTATTGCAGAAGGCAACAGAAGAGCCGATACCCTGGCCATGCCTGTGCAAACTGCTAACATCCCTGACATCTTTGCACAGGCAAAAATGAGCCATAGCTTTTACCATCAAAATGTGCCCGCCCTCATGCGTGTGTTCCACCTTCCGCGTGACCAGGCAAGGGCGATAGTGGCCACATGCCCCAACTGTCAGCAACACCAAGTTCCATCGTTGGGTTCTGGGGTGAACCCCCGTGGACTAAATAGCTGTCAGTTGTGGCAAACAGATGTAACACATTACCCTAGTTTTGGCAGGCTCAAATATATACACGTGTCCATAGACACATTTTCTGGAGCGGTGTTTGCTTCGGCCCATGCAGGAGAGAAGGCCAAAGACACCATCAGGCACTTCCTCCTTGCATTTGCCACCTTGGGCGTCCCACAGGATATAAAAACTGACAACGGCCCTGCTTACACCTCCCACAAACTCCGAGATTTTTTCAATCAGTGGGGGGTGAAGCACGGCACAGGCATACCACACTCCCCCACAGGACAGTCCATTGTTGAGAGGGCCCATGGTACCATCAAGCGGGTCCTCGATCAGCAGCGGGGAGGGACAGAGGTTAATTCTCCAATTGAAAGGCTCTGTAAAGCCCTTTTCACTATAAATTTCTTAAATAGCTCATTTACAGAGCCAAACCCCCCTGTATTCCGGCACTTCTCAAATTTGACCCGAGCTAAGCTCGATGAGAAGCCGCCAGTGCTGATCAAGGATCCGGAGAGTCAGCAGATATCAGGCCCTTTCCCACTAATAACCTGGGGGAGGGGATATGCCTGTGTTTCCACATCATCGGGCCCAAGGTGGCTACCGGGAAAAAACATCAAGCCCTGTATTGGCCTGGCAAACACTACTCCAGTAGACACTAACCCTGCCAACTCTGAGACAAATACAGGACCGCCCAACAAACAAACAAGCGCAGTGTGGAGATGGAGACGGCGCAGATTTCTACTGCAGATGCCGACCCGTCATTCCGCAACCAGAACCTCGGAGTGATAAGTCCTCAGTTCTAACCCTTGTTCTTCAACCACATATGCCCATACCCCTATCCCCCCTTATTTCTTTCAATAATTTTGTTTAAAAC
>JACAXG010000462.1:81600-105455 GCA_018881555.1 Amblyornis subalaris | reverse complement strand
CCCATTGGCCCTTGTTCCCTCGCCACTCCCCCAGTCATTCCCATTGGCTCCCACACCCCAACCCCGCCTATGTACCGCCCCCATACCCTCAGATTATTGGTCCCTGATGCTCTCCCCGCCCCTACGGACCCCGGATATAACCCTGGACCCTGCCATGCGGCTCGTCTTTGTCCCTGGGAACCTTCACATCTCTGCAATAAACTTCTCTCGTGGAACCTCATACAAAGACCCTTCCTGCCTCTTTGCCGTCAATCCAGCTTATAGGAAAAGCTATCCGGTGTGAGTGTGTATGTGTGAGTGTGTTTACCCTGCCGAGCGGCTTCTCTGGAGACGCTTTCGGAATGTCGCCGCACCCCACCATCCAGCACGCTGGCGACATGTAGAGGTTTCAACTGAATTTTGTTTTACAGCATACAAAGCCCCCCAGTTAACAGGTTTCGGTATAGCATTTTCCAGACCAAATTTCACCCACTCCTGGTATCTTTTTAACAACTGATATTCTCCATTATCATTTGGGTCCCACTGAGGCTCTGTTAGGGCACTATAATTGTCCACCCATCCCTGTAAAGTTTGTGCAGTAATTTGGGCCTGCATTTGAATTCTTGCCATTTTTAAAATTAACTGTTTTTCGGTCTTGGTCAGGGCATCTAACATAATGTCTATATCTTTCCAATGAGGATTCTGATTTTTAATGATCAATTCAAACTTTTTAGCTACCCCCAAAGGATCGTCTCTGTATCTTTTAGCAACCTCTTTCCATGCATCTAGATCATCCATTGAGAAGGGTATCTTGATCTGGGTGGGGTGACCCCCTGGTCCCATTGCCTGACAAAGTGGTGCCTGTATAACTGGATTTGCCCTACTATGAGTTTGACTGGTAATGGATGAAAATCCCTCATTACCTTCTTGAAATCTATCCCCATCTGCTGCCCTTCTTCTACCTGTCCCCTCTGCTCCTCTTTCTTCCTGTGGACTTACATAGTCCTCTGTTCTCTCATCTGGTTCTCACATTTTCAAACACTTGCTTTATGTTACGTGCCGAGCAGCAATGCTTCAACTTTCCCTGAACCTCTCTTTTCTCCTTCTCTAATGCCAAGGCTAAAGGGTCCCGTGGGGCCAAATTGATTCCACACTCTTTCTGCCACTCCAGATGGTCTCTAAGTGTGAAAAACATATCTGCATACATCACTTCATGCCATTTTCCTTCCTTCCTTAAAAATAACATTAGTCGTAGACATGTATTATAATTCAGTCCCATTTTCAAGCCATTTTTCTCCATCCTCTAACTTGTACAAGGGCCACCATTGATTACAATGCTTTATCAGGGTTTTCTTATTCACATTACCACCTGGTGGACCCTCTATTTTTTTCCAGTGGGCCAATATGCACCCTAATGGGCTCTTTTCCAAAAGAGCCAACTGTCCATCTTACATGCATACACACTGAAAGCCAGTATTACACTTCAAACAGCAACAGACTAATACAACTATGATAATGACTATGCCAAATCCGAGTCCATAAACAGTTAAATGCATCAAAACCCGAAAGATTAAAAAAACCAAGAACCTGGTTCAGAAAACTAAAAGCCTGTTTGTGACGCTATAAAATAATCAAAGTATGTTAAGACCGAAAACTCAGTAAGAGTCAATATTATTCCTTATCCAAGTCTGTAAATTGCTTCAAATATCAAACCTGAAGTTCCTGACATCCAGTGTACACCAGAAGGGTGCTAGCAACCCTCACGGGATAACAGAACTGCAGATCCAGACTCCACACTTGCTTTGTACTTATTTGTATTTCTTAGTCACACAGTCACACTCTCAGTCACACTTCCACAAACTGTATTACCTAAAATACATATGGAACAGTTCTGCATGGGCACAGACAATTCTTACCGGGTTTCAATAGCAATAATGCACATGGGACAGCTTCGCACAGCTCTGGGCAAATCATCCAACAACAAAATATTATAATGAACAAGCACAAAATTTCTGCAACATTAATGCCATATACTAACAAGGGCATTAATAATGTGTGGAGTCAAAACCAAATATCAATCAAAACCAAATACCAAAGAATACTGAAGATGCTAGCTACCTGGTATATGCTGTCCTGCGCAAAAAAAATTTTGTGTGACTTACGGATAGCTACAAATTGACCAATACCAAATATACTAAAAGAATGTCTTACCAAATATGGATGGTCCTTGTGTGTCTCCGCGGTGATCCGATTGAAATTGAGGAGTCTCTCCAGAGAACTCTCCGGGGGTACCTGAGAGAGTCCCTAACTCAACAGGTCCTGCAGTCAGGCAGAAAGGGTTCCATCTAGGGGTGCCAATTCTGAAACAAAGAAATTACTCAACACCGAGATTTGTTTGATGTTAAACAGGCATTCTTTATTCGATGCCCCGAGAAGCACTGGGAATTTTCCTTCCATAAATGCTTCCGATGGAACAGGGATTTCGAGTAGTTTATATTTACAAAGGTTATTACATATTCATGAGTTTTCTTGGATATATTTTACCTAAACACACCTATTTCTGTAGATTCGTTTGCAACCATTTACGGTGTTTTGCTGCCATCTACTGTCCTTTTGTAAGAACACAGTCTCTCTGGTGGTCTTTCCATAGTCTTCATCAGTTGTCCTTTAATTGAACCTTTTAACTGGCACATGCTCAGTCTCTGTTATCTTGTTTTCAAACTGCAAAGCTGATTCTTTCTGGTGTTATTTCCTTATCTTCCTGGGTGTCTTGCTTCACAGCCTTGAAGGTTGGTTGTTGGTTGGCTGTTTATCTATTTTAAGCGATATATATCTCCTGTCTACTTACAAAGGAATTACCTATTCAGTTACATTTTCCTGGATATCTGGCTAAACATAATCTATAGATCCTGCTTTAAACAATGCAAAGAAATTACTTAACATATGCTTATCTAACTACATGTTTTCTGAACAGTTGCTAGTTCCTAGTTAAATATAATTTATAGCTCCTGGGTTTTGACCACTGTTCTCTTTATCCGTGTTATGCAATAGGGCAAAAAGGTCTTAAAAATATTTTGTTAGTTAATTACAGATTTAACCACACATTATGAGAAATCAACAACTTTCTTTCACCATCATTTGTGCTTTCTTTTCAGATACTCTAAGCCCATTTTTAGGTAGAAAATTAAGTGATTGCACAGTGACTGCTTCTACCACTTCCTCTTGTTCTCCTGATAGGAGCAAGTCATCCACATACTGCAATAACCTAATCCCTGGGGGTGGAGTAAATTCTTTCAATATTTTTTTGTAAGGCTTGCCTGAATAAGACTGGTGCTTCCATGTATCCCTGTGGAAGAACCGTCCATGTCAATTGTTGCTTTGCCATTTTCCATTCTTCCTCTTGTTCCCACTCAAAGGCAAAATACTGTTTAGTATCCTCTGTAAGTGAGCATCCCCAGAAAGCATCCTTTAAATCAAGTACTGAGTAGTAGTGATGTGAGGAGGGAACCTGATTCAAGATGGTATAAGGATCTGGGACCGTGGGATGCCTGGGTTTAATAATCTCATTTATTATTCTTATGTCCTGAACCATTCTGTAGGTTCCATCTGGTTTCTGAACTGGCAGGATGGGAGTATTATAGGGAGACATATATGGCTCCAAAAAACCTGCCTTTACCAGGGACTCAATAATAGGCTGTAGTCCCTTTCTTCCATCTCTTGAAATAGGGTATTGCCTTTTAGATACCACTTGTCCAGGTTGTTTCAAAATAATCTGAAGGGGCTCCATATCTAATTTTCCATATTTCCCTGGGGCTGTCCACACTTCTGGGTTCATTTTAGCATAAGCTTTATCAGATAACTTACACAGTGTTACAACAGTATTAGCCTCTATCACCTTTTATAATATTAATTTGCATTCCCAATTTAGCCATTAAGTCTCTTCCCAACAGGTTATAGTCACAATTTGGAAAAAATAAAAATTCATGCATCTCATATTTATCTTCCACATCCACTAAGAGCAGTTGGATAAGACGCACTGGCTCATCTTTTCCACTTTACCCCTTGAATAACTGAAGAACCTTTGGACAATTGTCCCCCCTTTGGCATAAAATTCAAAGTAGACCAATAGGCTCCTGTGTCTACCAGAAAGTGTACTTCCTCTCAATCTGGACCCACCTTGCATGATATCAAGGGCTCCTATGTGATGTGTTCTTGGTATAATGGGAGCCCCTAACAATCCATTTCCATCAAACGGTGGACTTCCTCCTCACAAGGGTCCACTTGTCTCTGTGGACATTCCCTCTTCCCATGTCCTTCTTTCTTACAAATGGCACATTGATTGCTTCCCAACCATTGTCTTGGCTGACCCCTTCCCACTGGGGAAGACATATTCTTGTTAAATCCTTGTTATGAATGGATGATGTAGGTTTAAATCAGTCCCTGCCTTTTGCCCAGGCCTCTGGCAGCAGGCAGTGACGTTATCAAGGGTGGCCAGCACCCCAAGACCCACTCTCATTTGTAAGTTCTTTAATAATGACTGATTCAGTCTATTATAGAATGAATTATTTATTAATAGACACAAAACTAACAGACATAAGACTTAAAACAGACTATTACTACACAGGGATAAAACAAAAGGGAATACTAGTATAATACATGCGGAGTTAAAGGTATCATTAAATTTACAGCTAGCTAAGAAATAGTATAACTTAGGATCCAGTGTTTCTTACCACCAATTATTGATGGAGCACACATCGARAAATCCTTTCTCTCAATTCCTGGAAAAGTAACCTTGAAGTTGTGTCCAAGCTTTGGGGAGAAATCTTCTCACATGTTCCCAAGGAGTGTGTAAGAGACTTCTGCCTCTGTGATAATTTGTGTGGGCTTTTAAAGACATAAGAACTGTGTCTTTTCGTCATCGATGTTTATTTTCCTTTATCTCTTTGTGGTATCTGCTCTCATACCGAGATGTGTATTTGGAGCTTGGGCTCAGACTCTCAGGAGCCTGGAGGTGAACTCCTGCTGGGCTCTCTGACTCCTCTCTGGGCTATTAATCTAGCCTGAGTTATCTCTTCTAAATGCCCCAGCCATGAGAGCGGGAGGACCACCTGCCACAATCCTGGTGGCCGCCCCCTTCCCTTTGGTCCTGGGGTCCCTGCACTTTTCCCTTCGGGGGTTGTAAAACCTGTTCCATTATCCTTGCCTTTACCTTCGCCTTTTCCTCATCCCTTCTTACATACACCTGCTGTGCCTTTCTAACTGACTCCTCCAGGGGCTTATTCTGCCATTCCGTCAGGCCCCCGCCACGCTGCCTGTGGGTTCTCATTGTCCCACAGCTGCCGAGCTTTCTGCAAAATCATTTGTTTCTCTGGTGACACAAACAAAATCCCTAGAAGAAAATCCCAATCCTTCCACATAAAATCCGCATTTCCCAGATATTCCTTCCTCCTCTTTGTGCTCATCCTCCTCGCCATACACCATATACCAAAGTCAGTCCCTGTCCTGCCGCAGTGTCCAGACGTGCCCTCAGCAGCACACTCATCCAGGGACTGGGTTGCTCTCCCGCTGCCGGAAGCTCTGTCCTGAAGAGAGCACCAGGTCCAGTCCAGGCGCAGCTTGGCCGGCAGGCATGGCAGGCACCACTGGGATGGGCAGGCAGACGGGGCATCCCTACCACTTCATAGGGGCTGGAGGACAACTGCACACCCCTGCCCATGGGGATGGTGGGGTCAGGCACTGCCTGGAGCTGCACCCCCAGCTGTCCTAAAGCCCCAGCCCAGCCCCACGCCTCCCCACAGGCCCCCAGCCCAGCCCCATGCCTCCCCACAGGCCCCCAGCCTGTGATCCTGGTCCTGCACCTCCGCACCCAAAAGGGGCCCCTTTAAATTCTTGTGATAGATCACACTCTGGCCCGATAAATCAATTCCAACATTATTTTCCCTGTCACCTCTGAGAGAATTCATAAACTATCCCAGAACCTCAGAACTCTCCCCAAGGGACTATCTGGGGGTATTCCAGAATTGTCATCCCCATTGTCGAGACCCCTTCTCAACTTTCCCTTCTTGCCCACCCTGGGCACTTTCCCATGATCACTGCTCTCTGTGGGCATCCATGTCCTTAGTTACCTCTGGGAGAATGTGCAAACTATATCAACATTCTCCCAAGGGACCCTCCAGTGATATTTTGGGATCATCATCCCTATTGTCGAGACCCCTTCTCAACTTTCCCTTACTGCCCTCTGTGGGCTTCCACCCATGTTTACTCCCTGAACATCCCATTGTACTCACTGGTGAGATTTTTCAGTGATCCTTCCCTGCGGACTCTCTACAGACCCTCAGGTCCATCCCTCATCTGTCTCCTGGACAGTCTCAGGTACCAAATCAATCCCCTGGTGATGGCTGCTGCCAAAGGGAGTCAGTCACCAAAAAATGGGTGAGGCACACCTCTAACTCCCTTTGCTGCCCCCAGCCTCGAAAGGTGGATGAAGGGTCCCGGATTGAGTCCCCAAGTTGTGCAGAAAATTCACGTCGCTAGAGGTCAGTGTCCACAAAGGAGACAGAGGAGTCCTGTGGAAAGTAACTCTTCAAATAAAGGGAGAGAGTCCATCAATATGGATCCAACTGGATATGTCCAATGGGGTCTGTCTCAATTAGATGAAGCAAGTGGCCTTCTTTTATCCTAATTTCCTGTCCGCATCACACTCTCTCCCTATCCCACTTGGCTGAGGTACTTGGAAGGTACAGACTTCCCAATCTGCCTACTACATGTCCCCCTTAATATGTAGCCCCCCTGTATAACATATGATACCTGATCATTAAAACTCACTTTAAATCCATCCTGGGTGGAGAAGGTAATATTCATAACCCTATTAAGTCTTTCTTCTTCCTGAAGTTCAGGAGTTTAGCACAGCCTTGGCTGAGCAGCAGTCCATGTCAATTAGTAAAGCTTTCTAAAATTAATGGGTTCTCTCATTATTTCCTTATCTACAAGTCTCTGGCCTTATCTACAAGCAGATTCGCACAGTCTTTTTGTAAAGACGCATTCATCTTATTCCTGTCATAAACTGTTATTTTTTTTCACTTATATCTTCTCACATTTCTCTCTCCTTATTGGTGAAAGGGAAATGTTTAAAACTAAAAGGGGAGGTAACTAATTTTGGAGTGTCCCCTCCTTAAATTGTCTTAAACGAAGACAGCAATGAGCAACATGAGCAGATGAACACATTGTTTTGAATAGTCGCTAAAGAGAACTTTGTGAGAGACCACTCTGCTCACCTTCACTGGAGGTTGCACACTGTAACCCAGGGGGAAAGGAGGCTGCTCTTCTGCAGTGGTGGTGGATGGAGGTCACACCACAGGCTGACACTGTCAGACCCCACTGAGCTCTGCAAGGGTAAGGCCAATGCTGCCATGGTGTGTGTGCATGTCTACAAGTACTTTTGGAGATAGTGGGTCTGATATGACAAATGCTAGAACTTAATCACTTAAATGGTGTTTAGAGAGCTCAGTGCTTCAACATAAGAAGGTAAGGACTGGGTAGGCTTGGCCAGAATACAAAGAGCTCAGACACAGAGTCAGATTTACCAAATTAGATGTTGAAGGCAAATATTTCATGATTCCCCTGTTTAGATAGGACACCTATTTTTTTCTGACAAATTCATTAGATTGTTAGGATATGGATGTAAAATAAAAATATTTCTTGTCAAGTGATTGGACATGGGTAGAAAAACACTCGACTGACATCTGCTATATTTATTTTGGGAAAGTGGTTGTAGGGTGTGAGAAGACTGTTACAGTAATCCAGGATAGTTTGCCTGTCCCATCCAAGTATGTAGAGTCCCAAACACAACTTATCTTGTTGCAATAACCCAGGAGAGTTTGCTTCCCCCCCCATCTGCACATACCCTTGCATGGGCGCCAATATGAAGGCCACTGTGGATCTTGGAGTTCAAACAACAGCACCTGCATCAGTTAGTTTGCTAATGAACAAAACAAGACATGGCATATGTATGATATGTTAATCAGTGCAAGTTTTAGTATTCACCCCTGTGGTGCTTTCCTTTGAGTTTCAACCTCGAGCAGGGCTCTGCTGCTTTGGGTCTCCATTTCAACTAGCATCAGTGTCCTGGGGCTCCCATGGTAGTAATGCTACTACACTTTCAATAAAGCCAAAGCTTTCACTCACTGAGTGTCATGCCTCATCCCTGAGGGATCTGCACCTGCTTTTCATGTATAACATTGGTTCAAAAACATCCTGACAGATACTGATGCTGGCTGGCACTCAGAGGTAGAAGTGTCAAAATTACCTGATCACATCTTTTTTTTTTTAATGTAAAGGAATCCTGGCAGTAATTGGAGAAAGCACAATAAATTGCCTCTTACATTCTAATGATCAGTCTATTGCTTTATTCAGCAATGATACATTGAATATTCTGACCAGGTAATATGATGAAAAGACCTAATAGAGCTGTTGAGAATAGAAAAGTGTCTGTCTGCATTGAAACAGGTGGTATAAATATGTTTTCAGTAATTCAATGTCTGTATAAATTTTAATGTAATTATAGAGTTATTTAAATTGTCACAGCTCTATGAACTATCATCTGTGGCTTTGTTTAAAACAATTGCCTCCCTCTGGTAAGTGCAAAATCTTCTGAAATGACCATCAAGCACATATGTCTGCTGAAGTCTGCAGCAAATGAAGATTGAAGGGTTATGATTTAATAACTGACCATTTCAGCATAGGCATCAAGCTAATATATTGACATTTTGCACCTGAAATTGGATACCTCTGCTTTCTCATTGCCATGAAAAGTTGATGAGTGATGACAACTCAAAATCACCCATGTGTCTTCTAAAGAAGTGGAAAAGGAGATGAGGCATCCCTGGCAACTACTGTGGATACTAAACATCATATAGAGTCCCCAGCTTTTCACAGGGCTTTTGTCTCCACAACTAGTATCCACATATTTAAAACCTTTTATCTTATACAATTATTTTTTGAGTGCTATATGAACTAATGTACTAGTGAAGTGCACAAATGGGAGGAACAGCAACTTAACCTAAGCTAGGACCAAGGTTCCAGTGTGATGCTAAGTGGCTGTAGCATAGTCCATCACTTTATACAGGCAAAACCTGATTTTCTAGGCTGTGCTGTGCTTTGCTGGTGTCATTGCCACCCTGCCTTACACACAGGGTTAGCATCAGTGATATAGCACACCTCTTCGTAGTTGCTCTTCTTACAGCTGCTCTTCAGCATAGCTTCTTATTTAGAAGAAGCAGGTGACCTCATGATAAATCTGTTCCATGGTGAATGTGAAGTTTCTTCATCTCTGAAGTAACTAGGGGTGCTGGGGTCTTTCTCAAGATAATAAAATTAGAAGTGAGAATTGTTCAGAAAGGGAAAAACTGAACCTCATCTCAGGAAAGAGCTTTTGGTAGCCTGTGGTATCCTCTCTCCAATGTAGAAATGTTATCTGCATCTGTCAGCAAAAGGTAAAATAAGGTCATACCTCCCTGCTACTATTTCTTTCCTCTCGTCCCTTCCTTACACGCTAACAGAGGACTTTTGCCAGTCTTAATTGAGACACATTTGGTAAAATGGAAAATATAATCTGGAAATCGAGCGAAAGAGAAATAGACTGGTGGAGTTACACCCTTCCAACCCTGAGAGAAGCTCAGCAAGAATCAGAGGACCCTCACCCCTCTTGCCATCAGGCAGAAGGAGGAGACCTAGTAGATGGGGGAATGGAAACGGGTCCTTATTTAGGGAGGTAATAAAATTCCTTCCCAACCCCCATCGCCTTCCCAGGTGCCCTTACAGAATAGGTATGAGGCTCTGAATCTTGAGGGTCAGGCAGATGACACTAGAGAAAAAATCTGTCTGGAGGGTCTCCCAGATGCACTTCATCTGTCAGATGGATCACAACCTCAGGTATTAAGAAGAAAAAAAAGGTAGTTGTAGTAGGTGACTCCCTTCTGAGGGGAACAGAGGGCCCTGTATGTCAAGCAGACCCATCCCACAGGGAAGTCTGATGCCCCCCTGGGGCCCAGGTACAGGATATCACCAGAAGACTCCCAGAACTAATTCAGCCTTCTGATTATTACCCACTGCTGGTTGCCCAGGTTGGCAGTGATGAGGTTGACAAGAAGGGCACCAGGGTAATTAAAAAGGATTTCAAGACATTGGGTCGATTGGTTGATGGGACAGGAGCACAGTTGCTGTTCTGCTCAGTTCCTTCAGTAGCAGGAATGAATGATGAAAGGGACAGGAAAACCCATGTTATCAATGAGTGGCTTAAGGGCTGGTGCCATCAGCAGAATTTTGGTTTTTTTGACCATGGGGCAACTTTTATGGCACCAGGTCTGCTAGAGTCAGATGGGCTCCATCTATCTAACAAGGGCAAAAGGATTCTAGCCCATGAGTTGGCAGGGCTGATTGAGAGGGCTTTAAACTAGGTTTGAAGGGGGAAGGGGATGAAACCAGGCTCTCCAGAGATGAGCCTAAAGGTCAGGGGTGAAATCAGCAGCCCAGCTGAAGTGCATGTACACTAATACACACAGCATGGGTAACAAACAAGAGGAACTGGAAGCCATTGTTCAGAAGGAAAGCTATGACGTAGTTGCCATCACGGAAATGTGGTGGGATGACTCTCATGACTGGAGTGTTGCAATGGATGGCTACATGCTCTTCAGAAGAGACACATGATGGAGAAGAGGTGGAGGGATGACTGTATATTAGGGACACTCTTGTCACTATAGAACTTGAGATTAATGATGATGAGGCTGAGTGCCTATGGGTAAGAATCAGGGGGAAGGCCAACAAGGCTGACATCCTGGTGGGAGTCTGTTATAGACCACCCTACCAGAATGAAGGGGTGGATGAATTATTCTATAAGTAGTTGGAGGATGTTTCAAGATAAACAGACTTATTCTTGTAGGAGACTTTAACCTGACAGATGTCTGCTGGGAACTCAACACAGCAGAGAAAAGGCAGTCTAGGAGGTTCTTAGAGTGTATGGAGGACAACTTCTTGTCACAGCTGGTGAGTGAGCCTACCAGGAGTAGGGCTCCACTACACCTGCTGTTGACAAACAGAGAAGGGCTGGTGGGAGATATTGTTGTCAGAGGCCCTCTGGGGTACAGGGACCATGAAATAATAGAGTTTTCAATATTTGGTGAAACAAGGAGGGGCATCAACAAAACTTCCACTCTGGACTTCCAGAGGGCAGACTTCGGCCTATTCGAGAGACTAATTCGGAGAGTACCTTGGGAAACAGACCTTAAAAAGAAAGGGGTCAAGGAAGGATGGACATACTTCAAGAAAGAAATCTTGAAGGCGCAGGAGCAGACTGTCCCTGTGTGCTGAAAGATGAGCCGACAGGGAAGACGACTGGCTGGGATGGGAAGGGAGCTTTTGAAGGAACTAAGGGAAAAAAAGGTGTATCACCTTTGGAAAGAGGGGCAGTGTTACGAATGGAWGATGTGGGTTAAATCAGTTCCTGCCTTTTGCCCCAGCCTCTGGCAGCAGGCAGTCACGTTATTGAGGATGGCCAGCACCCCAAGACCCACTCTCATTCATAAGTTCTTTAATAATGGCTGATCCGGTCTATTATAGAATGAATTATTTATTAATAGACACAAAATTAACAGACATAAGACTTAAAACAGACTATTACTACACAGGACAGACAAAGGAGATATTAATAAACACTGTGCCACCGTCAGTAATAGGTTTTAATATGCCAATTACTAACTACACAGGGTAACAAGAGATTTCACTAGTGAGTTATAATATGAATATACAGTGCACAATATAGATTAATACAATGGCTAGCCAAGGAATAGTACAGTTTAGAAGCTCATATGACTTACCAAACCTGAATGGTATGGTGTGCTGAGGCTTCTTTCACTCAACTTCCAGAAGAGAAGAATTACTCAAAGCCAGCGTCCCAGCTTGAGGGGTCTTTTTCCTCTCACACTTTGGAGTGCATAGAGGATTTTTTCCAACTTGTGTGAGGCAGACTGAATCTTTTATACCTGGTAAAGTGTGGTGTCTACGAGCCATAAAAATACCAGCATAATCTCTCTCTACAGCAGTTGTTCACTGTCATATCAGCCTGGCATCTGTGGGTCTGCGAGACCCTGGRAAAGGGAGAGATCTTTCTGGTTTATGCAAAAGAGCAGATAACCTTCTTGACCTGGGTTGGGATTGCCTCACCACAGGCAGGCAACTCAGGAAATGTTTAAGGATGTCGTTAAGTCATGTAGGAAGAAAATGAGAGAGGCAAAAGTCCAATTAGAACTTATTCTGGCCACTTCAGTGAAGGATAAAAAAATGTTTTTATAAATACATTAATGGCAAAAGGAGGGGCAAGGACAACCTCCATTCTTTATTGAATGCAGGAGGGAATTTAGTAACTAAAGATGAGGAAACGGCTGAGGTACTTAACACCTTCTTTGCCTCAGTTTTCAACAGTAAGACAGGTTGTCCTCAGGACAACTGGCCTCCTGAGCTGGTAGATGGGGATGGGGAGCAGAATAGCCCCCCTGTAATCCAGGAGGAAGCAGGTAGTGACCTGTTGAGCCACTTAGATGCTCACAAGTCTATGGGACCAGATGGGATCCATCCTAGGGTGATGAGGGAGCTGGAGGAAGAGCTCACCAAGCCACTCTCCATCATTTATCATCAGTCCTGGCTGACTGGGAAGGTTTCAGATGACTGGAAGCTGGCCAATGTGACACCCATCCATAAGAAGGGCCAAAAGGAGGATCTGGGAAACCACAGGCCTGTCAGCCTGACCTTGGTACCTGGCAAAATTATGGAACAGATCATCTTGAGTGCGATTGTTGTCTAAAATCAGAAGAAAAACTTTCCAAACAATATATCGATTGATAACATAAAGAGTAGTCTTTTAATGAAAGCTTTCAGGTGCACAAATTATACCTATGTGCACATGCAGCATCTAATTTTCACAATTTTTATAAGTTTAACTAATTAGTGTATCTAGCAAGTACATCCAATAGCAGAATGGTTGCCCTGGTAACCCACCCTTGATTCTGCCCCATTGGAGCCCCTCCAAGGGGTTCTTAGCCCTATATCTTGTTATGGCTACCAAGTATCTTATTATTTCGGCCCAGGTGCTGGTGCAAAATAGGATGTCCTTGTTAGAAATTCTTTTTCTTGCAAATAAGACCAAACAGCATTTCAAGAATGTGGCATAACATGTGAGAAAGGGTAAGTATTGTTCTGAAGTGTGAGAAAGTGCTAGAAACGATACAGCTATATATTAAAAATCTACAAAGCTACAAATATATAAAAAAGCCAAAAATCTTTAGGCATCATTTCCCCCCTTTTAGAGACTTGACAAAAAATTCTATCTTTTCTAATCTCTACCACCTGTATTTAACATTAAACCATAAAGATGACCAGAAACTACAGCATTGAATCATACAGCAAGCTATTATGCAGACACTAACTACAAATATAACTAGTATGAACAGTTATTTTATCCAAGTCCAGTTTGGTAACCATGAAGTAAGTGTATGGAAGATATTTTCAATGTCCAGTGAGTCATTTTCAAGTTACCTGATGTAAAATTTGAGTTTGTTTCCAAATTTCAGCCAAATCTTTATTAATTCTTCCACTCTGATCTATATAAGAACAATTAGTGTTAATGACTGTACACATGCCCACTTGTGAGGCTAGTAACAAATTGAGAGCTATTCTGTTTTGCAGAACCACGAGAGAAACCCTGAACAACTTCTTGTAAGGTCATGATTGCATCTGGAATTTCATTCTCAATATGTTCAATAACAGCCAAAATGTTAACAATTGCTTTCTCCAAATCAATTACTCCTAAAGAAATAAGAGCCCTAATTAGACTATGGAAAGTCATGGGATGCTCAACAAGGGGATTGTTGGATCTTTTTATCCTTCTTACATAAGTTCTTATCCACCCACTTTGTTCTTCAGTTTGATCAAATATTGTTATGTTTGGGATTATAGCCCCAAGGGCACAGGCACGGTCTTTATCGAGGGGCAAAACTTTCCATGCTTCATTTTTACATATCCAATACCGTCCTGAACCCCGTGGGGGAATCATTCTCTGGGGTGTCTGTGCCAATCCTACTATGGCTTTTGGTATTAGCCTTATGTAAGATTCAGTTTTATGACAATACAGGGGTAGAATGACCTTTCCTGTGACATTGACAACCGGGCAGGGAACCTTCTAATTTTCTTGATCAGGAATTAAGCTGCTTAGGGTTATAGGTAGGTAGGCCTTAGTGACCCGTTCCCAGCTGTTGTTAGGGTTTGTCTCATTCATTAAAACACCAATCAATGGCCAGTTGTTCTTCTCACCAATTGTTAGCATCCAACAGTTGTTTTTATGAAGAGCATTGGATACATATTGGACTAGTGTCATATGTAAATTTTGATTCCAAACCTGAATCATGGTTACTGACTGTGCAGATAGTAAACACAGAAAAAACAATTCAAACCACATGATCTTCATCTGTATCGGTCTCTGTTTTTTCAGTTGTTCCAGGAGCAGAGGCCTTCTTAACTCTGGAGTAGTGAATCCAGGGTCCTTTGCCAGCAACTTCGACTGCAGTGAGGGTAGTCAGCAGGACTTGGAATGGTCCTCTCCATTTAGCTTGCGGGGCATCACTGTCCCACCATATAACATAGACCCAGTCTCCAGGGTGGAACAGATGAGCAGGTGTGTCCAATCCTATGGGTCTGGATAACACGACAAATCTCTGGAGTTTCTGCATAGTAGATCTTAGAGCCATTAAATACTTTTGTAAGTCAATTTTCCCCCTCATGTGAATTTCTCCCGGGATATGTGGAATTTGACATGGCCTGCCATACAGTTTTTCATAGGGACTTATCTTGTCCCTCCACCTTGGTTGTATGAGGATTCTCAGTAAGGCTATAGGCAAGGCCTGAAACCATGCTATAGATGTCTCTTGACAAATTTTGCTAATCTGTGTTTTGAGGGTACCATTCATATGTTCAACTTTGCCACTCGTCTGGGGTCTGTAGGAAGTATGCAGATCCCAAAGAATTCCCAGAATTCGACTAACCTCCCCCACTTCTGTTGCAACAAAGTGTGGCCCTCTGAGGACAACCCCAAAGGAACCCCAAACCTTGGAATTATATGATTGAGCAGAACTTTTACCACTTCTTTTGCTGTGTTAGTGCGACAGGGGTAAGCTTCAGGCAATCCCCTCAAGGTGTCAACCAACACCAGTGTGTACCTGTATCCTTCTTTGCGTGGTAACTCAGCAAAATCTATTTGCCAATAATCTCCAGGAAGGTCTCTGGCCTTTGTTACCCCTAGCACTACTCTTTTGCTGGTATCAGGATTGTTTTGACAGCAGATTTCACATTTGCTTACTATAGATTGCACAATTTCAGTCATTCCCCTTCCTATTACTAACTTTCTCAGATGTTTCAAAATATTTTCTGTTCCCCAATGTGTGCCTTCACGTTCCTGCAGAGCTATCTTCCGAAGGAGCAGGGGTGGGACTACAACCTGTCCTGTTGGCGTAACAGCCCACCCACCTTCTTTGAGTTTAGCCTTAAAGGACTCAACTAACTGGTGGTCTTTCTGATCATACTTTGGGGTAAACCCTGACAGATCAATTTCTTTCTGTGGTATTACTGCTAGGATACCTTGTTCTGCAGCCCTTTTTGCCTCTTCATCAGCAAAACGGTTCCCTAATTCGGGAGTTGTTTTCCCCTTTTCATGATCTTTGCAATGCATAATAGCCACCTCTGTAGGCTTCCAGATACTCTGCAGGAGTGCAAGGATCTGTTCGGCATGCTTGATCCCACTACCCTGAGCGATTAGCAGCCCTCTTTCCTTCCAGATGGCTCCATGGGCATGCACAACACTGAATGCTTATTTAGAATAAGTCCATATATTTACCTTCCTTCCTTCGCTCAGTTCTAGAGCTCTTGTCAGTGCAATCAGTTCAGCTTTCTGTGATGATACATCTGGTGGCAAGGCCTTCACCTCAATTACCTTGTTCATGGTTGTCACTGCATATCCTGTGATTCGTTTACCATCTCACACGAAGCTGCTTCCATCCTTATGCAATTTCTAATCTGGATTTTCTAGAGGCACGTCCTTCAGGTCTGGTCTGCCGGAATTGGCTTCTTCTATGATTTGTAAACAGTCATGCATGGGCACATTCAGTCAATGTTGAGGACAGAAACATAGCAGGATTGACAACAGATGTTTTTAGAGTAGCATCATCCTGTTCCAACAACAAAGGTTGATACTTAAGAATTCTACTGGGGACAATCAGTGACTCCCCTTCTGTTCAAATACAGTTAGTACTGCATGGGGTACAAACATGACAATATGTTGCACAAGAGTGAATTTCTGGGCTTCCTGGATCAATATAACAGTAGCTTCCACAGCTTTCAAACACCCAGGCCACCCTTGGCTAACATTGTCTAGCTGTTTTGAAAAGTAGGCCACAACCCTTCACTGGTTTCCAAGGAATTGCAACAGTACCCCCAGAGCAACATTTAGTTGCTCATATGGGAATAATTCAAAAGGCTTAGTTAAGTCTGGCAGTCCTAATGCTGGAGCTGACATCAAAGAATGTTTCAGCTGTTTAAATGCGGCCTTGGTATTCTCTGTCCATACCACAATTCCCTTATTGGCCGTTTTTAGTGCTTCATACAGAGGCTTTACTAATAACCCATAGTTGGGTATCCACAAGTGACACCAACCCACCATTCCCAGGAAAGCCTGCATTTCTGGCACGGTGTGGGGCTCCGGAAGACAACAGATGGCTTCTTTCCAATCTCTGCTGAGTTGTCAATGTCCATGGAAGATCTCAAGCCCCAAATAGACCACTATTTCCTTGGCAATTTGTGCTTTTTCTTTCGAGACTCTATACTCACTTAGTCCCAAAAAGTTTAACAAACTTACAGTGAGTTGGATGCAGTTGTCTCGATCTTTGCCAGCAATTAGTATATCGTTCACGTATTGTAACACAACTCCTCCTGGCTGCTGCCTTCTGTGGTCCTGCAGTTCATTTGCCAGCTGATTTCCGAATATAGTTGGGCTATTCTTGAAACCCTGAGGTAGGATGGCCCAGGTGATCTGGGTTCTTCTCCCTGTTTCAGGATTTTCCTATTCAAAAGCAAAAAGCTCATGGCTGCTTTTATTTATGGGAATGCAGAAGGCAGCATTTTTAAGATCCAGCACAGTAAACCACCCGAAATCATCTGTCAGTGTGGTCAAAAGTGTATAGGGTTTGGCCACTACTGGGTTTATATCTTCTGTTATTTTGTTAATTGCTCTTAAATCCTGCACCAATCGGTAGCTCCTACCATCAGCCTTTTTTACTGGTAGGATGGGCATGTTGTATTTGGATTCACGTTCTACCAATAACCCAAATTTAAGGAACTTTTCAATTATAGGTGCTAATCCCTTACGACTTGCTAACTTCAAAGGGTATTGTTTTTGTCTTACCTGTATGGGTCCTGGTTTGAGTGTAATGTTTACAGGTTCTGCTTGTTTGGATCTCCCAGGACAATCGCTAGCCCACACTATTGGGATGACAGCATTTTCAACTTCTGTGGGGATTTTGCCACAGTCCTCCTGTATGAAAAGGGTAGCTGCCTGGACAGATTTAGTTTCAGGAATTATGACTTTTATTCCACCCCCTTTGCAAAATTTAATTTCAGCTTCTAATTTCTCCAATAGATCCCTACCCAGTAAAGGCTTAGGAGAGTTTGGCAAATATAGGAATTGGTGAGTTACCCAGTGTTTTCCTAATTTAGATCTCAAAGGTTGGAAGAAAGGTCTATTTTCACTTACCCCGATGGCACCAATCACTTTTATAGTGTCTTGACTCAGTTTCCCTTCCAAAGTGTTTAACACAGAATATGTCGCTCCCATATCCACCAAGAACTCCATTTCGTCTTTCCCTAGCTTAGCTATAACCAGAGGTTCTGCTGGGAGAGAAACCTCTGGTCCCTTTCATTCCCCATTCACTGCCAGTTCGGGAGCTGGGTCTGGAAATTTCTTTTCCACAAAGACTGGACACTCCTTTTTTCAGTATCCTTTCTTCTTGCAAAAAGCACACTGATTCTTATCCAGAGGGGCAAGAGTACCCTTTCTAGGTACCCTAGGTACCTTTTCCTGATTGACTCTCTGTGGTGGTTTGACCCAGTGTGGAGAAAATCTGATTGGTTAAAACAGGTGATGGACAGTTGTTTAAGCCACTGATATTTAGCGACGCCTCTGTGGAGATATGTTTAAGAAAACCACCCAGGAAATATGTGCCCTCTTGTTCCCCTGCCGCACCCACGGCAGCAGGGTCCCTCGGGACCGGGCCCCTGGCCTGGCCCAGTGGGGGCCGGCCCCGCTCCATCTAGCCCTGAGAAAGGGCTAGCCCATTTCCATCTGGCCCACGGAGGGGCCAAGCCAGCAAGCCGCCGGAGCCAAGAAACCAGCCAGCAAGCCGCAGGAGCGGGGAGTTCCTCCCCCTCCCTCTCTCCCACGGAGATAGATGAGGTGAGATCAAAGAGAGAAGGACCGGAAAGTTGAAGTTGATGCCATGATTTATGGCTAATTGCAGTAATAAAACTGTTGTAAGCTGCCAGCATAAACGGCGTGCCTCGGGGTGGGGGAAGGCAGCCCCCTCCCTTTCACTGATACTAACCAGAGATGCAGCGACTGACCAAGAGGGAGAGAACAGGCGAGTATTACCCAATGTGAACTCCATAAATTCTCCTGCAGGCATTTTCGCAAATATTAACTTCTCTTCCAAGTCAGGGAGAAAGGAAAGCAAGTCACATGAGGGGAAAAAACATGGCGACCAACCATTTGAGTGAGAAGGAGGAGACTCCATCTTACCATCGGGGCTGACTCCTTTCTGTAAGCCGTGGTGAGACTGTAATAGAACCAAACTATCTTTACTCTGTAATTCACAAAATACAAACATGGGGGGATCTGGAATTTACACAGCCTGAGAATAAGAACACTTTATGTTGTGAGCAGATGAAATTGCAGTTTCTGGAGGTTATGAATGAGAGGGAGAGAGACTTTACTTGCACCTTTAGGCTGGAATGACTTGTCCTTAAAAAGCTTAACCCCATTGGACTTGTCTTGTGACCCACGGACCGCAAGTGTATTGTGGGAGAGGAAGAATTCACCACTGCAGAATCTGGGCAGGCTGTGGTGTTTTTCTGAAGGTTTGGAACCACGCTGAAGACACTCCGCTGGGAGCTATCATCCGTGGGATGGATCCCATGGCACGACAGAAAGAACTCTTTTTCCCATAAAGTGGCAATAAGAACTCTTAATCAAAATGATAAAAATCCCATGTTTTATGTCCCTTTGCATAAGTGGTGAGGGAGACTGGGATGTATTGGGAAGGGAATGGTATTTGTATATTATGCCTTAATATTTTTATTATTATTATTCTTTCTATTCTTAGTAGTGTTAGTAAATAAAATTATTTCACTATTTTAAGCTTGCAGCCTGTTTCTGCCATCTTATACCCTCTTAAGAATATAATCATGGGGGTCTGGGGTCTTCTCCAGGCTAACCCATGACACCCTCTTCCCATGCTGGCATTTGCATCTATGACACTCGTGACAGTCACTGCATTTATGACATTTGTGGCTATCATACTCCACCACCATCAATGCTTTTGCCCTACCTTTTGGATCCCTATCTTTTGGATCTCTATTCCGATACACTGTCCAAGCTATGTCCGGTAATTTACCTATATCTTCCCTCTCACCTATCAATTGCAGCTTTTTCCTTATATTGTCTGCAGACTGGCCTACAAACAGATAGACCCGGTGAGCCTTCCCTTCAGCAGATTTGAGGTCTAAAGCTGTGTATTTTCGTGCACTGTCTTTTAGCCTATTCAAAAAGTCCATTGGGGATTCGTTTTTGTCTTGCTTTATGTCATATAATTTTGACCAATGTATTGCTTTAGGAATAGCATTTCTTATACCATACACCACCCAATTCTGATAGCATTGCAACCTTTCCATATGCTCTGCCACACTGGGGTCCCATATTGGATCCTCTAAAGGGAAAAAATCACTAACTGACCCTTGAAAAGTTCCAGCCACTATATGTGGTTCAATCACAGATCGAGCAGCCCTTCTAACCATCTCTTACTCTGTTTTACCAAGAAATGTATCCATTATAGCCTCCAAATCATGCCAATCTGGATTTTGTGATCTAATGGCTCTTTCTAAAAAATTAGCCACCTTTTCCGGATTTTCTCTATAGTCCCCAACCAAGCCCTTCCATTGTTGCAACTCAACAAAAGGGAACCCTTATTAAGACATGTTGGACTGCTTCTTGGTAGTGGGGGGGACCACAGAGGAGGCTTCTGTGAGAAGCTGCTAGAAGCTTCCACCATGTCCAGCAGAGCCAATCCCTGATGGCTCTGAGGATGGATGAGCCACTGGCTAAGGCTGGGCCAATTAGAGATGGTGGTAACACCTCTCTGATAACATATTTAAGAAGAAATCAAAACAAAGTTTGGTCCGCAGTTTTAATTCCAAAGAGGAGGAGGTAAGAACATGTGAGAGAAACAGCAATGGACGTCCCAAGGTCAGTGAAGAAGGAAGGGGAGGAGTTGCTCCAGACACCAGAAATGAGATGTCCCTGCAGCCTGTGGTGAGGACCATGGTGAAGCAGGTTGCCCCCCTGCAGCCCATGGAGGTCCACAGGGGATGCAGAGATCCACTCGCAGCCTGTGGGGGAGRTGCCCACGCCGGAGCGAGTGGATGCCTAGAGGAGGCTGTGRTCCRGTGGGAGCCCCATGGAGACACAGGCCTTGCTTCCAGGCTGGAGCAGGCTGTCCTTGGAGGACTGCACCCCGTGGCAGTGACCCACGCCACAGCAGTTTTGGGAGGACTGTTTGCCCATGGGAGGAATTCACATTGCAGCAGTTTTGGGAGTGCTGCTGCTCGTGAAAGTGGACCCATGCGAGAGAAGTTCGCAGAGAACTGTCTCCCATGGGAGCCGACCCCATGGTACATGCAGGGAAATTACTTCTCTCCCTGAGCAGCGGAAGAAAATCTTGGGTGATGAACTGACAAAGAAAACCCCCACCCTGTCTCCCTGTGCCATCAGTGGGAAGGAGGGAGGGGTTGGGGCGAAAAAGGTGTTTTTAAGGGCTTATTTTATTTCTCATTGTCCTGCTCCTGTTACCAGATGATAAATTGTCTACACCTGGTGAGCTAACACAATGCTTGTTCTACCAAAACCACTGGCCTATGGAACTGCACAATGCCCATTGTGTAAGAAGGAGAACTGGAAGTTCACCAGCCCCAGTGCCCTGCCAACTCAGCTAGGTTGACTGGAACACTGGAGTCTACGACCACCAGGGACCACCAGAGAGACCCCCAGGACAGAAGAACGCATGCGTAAAAGGGAGAAAAAATATGTTAATGATTTCAAGGAAATTATTATATCGTGTGTTTATTCTGAGACAATCAATGAATATGTATGTAAAATACAGTGTATAAACAGGAACTTTCCTGCACCAAGCATGCACAATTTTGGGAGGAGCTATCACCCTGTGCATCCAGCTGAATAAAGAATGCCTGCTTCTTAATGCTGCATTGGTGTTAATGAGTTTTTTATTTTACCAAATTTTTGGTAACACTCCAATCTTGGTAGTAATAAATTCACTTAATATCTTTAAGTTGAGCCTGCTTTGCCCTTGGAGTGTTTTCTCCCGGTCCTTACCTCAACTCATGAACCCTTCGTTAAATTTTCTCTCCTCTGTCCAGCTGTAGAGCAGGGGAGGGTGAGTGAGTGGCTTTTTGTGGGTGCCTGGCATCTGGCCAGTGTCAAACCACGACCCTGGTTACCCATGGCCTGTCTCAAGGGAGCTTGTATAGCAGCTTCTCCCTTTTTGGATCTGGTGCATCTAGCAACAGGGCTACGGTCTGCCATGGCCTCACGTGCTCTTCTTCCCCTTCTCTTCCTGGTTGCAACAGATATTTCTCCTTCAGCCTCCTCCTCTTCAGAGGAGATATCTGAGTCTGTCAGCAGGGTTGCTTTTAATGACTCTTGCTCCTGCAGCCTCCCTTTTTAGGAGTGGAGGGGAACAGAGAGGGTGACCCCTCGTTTCCTTTTTCATGGGGGCTGGAAGTACCTTCCCACCCGCGGGACCGGAAGTGCCCCCGCCGGATGGGAATGCGGACCCACCCGGACCTCCAAAGGCACCGGGGTACACATAAGGGATAGGCCAGGCAAATGGCCCAAAGCTGGGCCCCACCCTCTTCCCCCTTGGATACCAAAGACGGGGGGTAAGGGGGGGCAGACAGGGTAGCCCCGCCCCCGCCCAGAATCGTGGACACGGAAGCCACACTAGCCTCTGGGGTGGGCGCATCTCCTCCCCCGCCTCCGCCCAGAATCATGGATATGGAAGCCGCACTAGCTTCTGGGGTGGGCGTGCCCCCGCCCCTGCCTGGAACCGTAATGGCAGAGGTCCCTTCTCTAGCGGCAGTTGCTGCGGGAGCCACAGCAGCACCACCTGCAGGAGCTGCGCCAGCAGCCACGCCATGGGTTGGAGGTGCGGAGGCAGCACCGCCCCCTGCCACTCCCATGGCCGCAGTCGCGGCAGCCGAGCCTCCCCCCGGACCTGTTAGTCCCCTCATATTTGGAGCGATCAACATGTCTAAGTCTGAGATATCTGGGCCTCTGACACAGACTTGGCTAATAAAGTGCTTTTTACACTGTTTCTGTTTCCTTTTATCCCCATTTAACACCATAATTGAAAGTTCCACAGGAGCCTTATCAGATTCACCATTTTTTCATAAATTTGGGTGATCTAAAAGAAGGAATAATTCTGCATACATGACCTCATTCAATCTTCCTTCCTTCCGTAAAAAGACAAAAGTTGAAACAGTTTCGATTTGCGGAGATACAAACTTTGGCCACGATTTCCCTTTCTCTAACCTGTGCCATGGCCAAAGGTGTGTGCTTAATCAAATCAATTCCTGCCTTTTAAGAAATGTTTCTGGGCCAGTTAAACAACACCAATACCGTAATACTAATCCAAAGGGGGAATTTTTGTCGGATCTCTTTCTCTGTTGGCTGTCCACACCCCATATTTTATTTTCAGGCAGAAAACGGAGAAAGAAAAAACTTTCCCAGCCTGGGATCTGAAGCCGGGCCTCCCAGATTCCAAAACAAACTCCCAACCCTGCATGCCACCAACAGCCCTCTGCCATGGTACTATAGGAGACACTGAGTGCTAGAGAGGGCGTCCCCCCTCCCCACAATGGTGGTGCCCCAGGTGAAATAAAAAGGGGAGAAAAACCTCTGGGTGATATGTCACAGAAGTAATAGCAAGTGTCCCCTTGTCATGGTTTGACATCGGCCAGATGCCAGGCACCCACAAAAAACTGCTCACTCACCCTCCCCTGCTCTACAGCTGGACAGAGGAGAGAAAATTTAACCAAGGGTTCATGAGTTGAGATAAGGACCGGGAGAAAAGACTCCAAGGGCAAAGCAGGTTCATCTTAAAGATATAAAGTGAATTTATTACTAATAAGATCAGAGCAGGAGAATAAGAAGAAAAATAAGCCCTTAAAAACACCTTTTTTGCCCCAACCTGCCGCTTTTCCTGCCCTTGCCTGGATCCAGCTGGGCTCGCGACCTCCTGGGTTCTCAGTCCACAGAAGCAGTCTGACAACTTTCACAACAGGCAGATTCGTTAAGGCAGCAGCGAAGGCAAGAGGATGAAAGAATTGGACTTCTGCAACTATATTCCAAGTTTTATTTTCTCTGCCGACGAGGCAGGGCGAACAAAGCTTGAAGGGAAGTTAGCAGAGAGACAGCTTTTCGCTTTGTCTCTGCCACT
>JACAXG010000462.1:57197-76010 GCA_018881555.1 Amblyornis subalaris | reverse complement strand
ACAGGGTCATCGAGAAGAATAGGGAGTAGTTCTCTCAAATGCTTTGTCCAATCTGCTAGCCAGAGTTGGAATTCAGAAGGAGAAAGTAGACAAGAAAAGACATTTTTGATATCATGTGGGACAATGACAGTAGTAGAAAAGGTTGCTTTTAAAATGGTTTTAAAATARGAACTTTCTCTCCCATAATCTTTTTGTGCCTTGCATAATTCCTTTAAGGCTTGTGATTCAAAAGGCTTCCAGCTGGGGTTGTTACCATTTCTATTGTAYGMTACAGGAGCWGYGAAAGGAAGGAGGMTGTGTTGTTCCTCCRCAGCAGGCTGTGGAGTGTGAGTGGAAGCAGGATGAAAGGCATGATGGGAATTGTCGTCTGGCTGGGCACCGTTGCTGGCAGTAACTTCYGGGGTGGGTGCAGAAAGGAAAGGGTTATGGGAGTTGTGGTCTCGGTAAACAGCATTGTCGGTGGTGGATGCRGAGGGAGAAGCGGAGAGGGGAAGGGTAGGGTCTGGGGGGATTGAAGAATGAGGGAAGGGAGGCACATTGGAATGCGGGGGTTGTGTGGAGGGTCGGGGAGTGGCATGCAAAGAATGTAYGGTGGGATTAGGGTGGGGGGGGAAGTGGGGGGGGGTTGCCACACRACCGTSGCCATTTTTAACAATAGAAACACGCCCGAGGTTTTGCGGTGTGGATGGGGAAAGGGTATGTTGTTCAGCGTGAGGGAAAAGGGGTGTTTGGGAAGATTCCACAGCAAGTTCGCGACTCTTGCCATGGCTGGGATATTGAGAAGACGGAACAGAATCAAGAYGCTGGTAGCTGTCTTGTGAGAGATCACAGGATATTTCTGTCGCTCTTCTCAATATAGGAACGGGGGATTTAGGGATAAGATTGTTAGTATTGCAATAATGCGATTGGGATGGGGACAAAACACACGGGTTTTTGTTAGCTTTTCCCTTTGAAGATATTGCTTTGCAAATCGATATTAAAAGCGGATAGAATTTTTTTGCTTTTTTATGTCCGGCGTTTTTTAGGGGAGTAATAAAGGCTCCGACTTCATTCCAGAATGTTATATCTAAGGCTTTATCAGGTGTTGCTTTGGGAAAAGTAACAGAAAGCCAGTGAATAAAGGCTTTGACATCCCCTTTAAAAAATTCCTTATTTGCTATTAGTAAATGTCCCATGACTTGGGAACTAAATTCTTTCTCAGCCACGGATAGCTGGGTCCCCATGTTTCGCAAAATGCGAAAAAGTGTATCTGTGAATTTGATCCTCTCCTGACAAAAGAAAAAACGTAAAGAAAACAAAAGAAAAAAGGGTCTTGGCAGCCAGAGTATCCCCTTAAAAAAAAAATGTAGAGAGAAGAAAAAAAAAGAGATATTTTTACCCTTTCAAGCAGGAACAACGTGCTGGCTCCAAGAAACAAAAAGCCTATGGCCAGTCCCTCGCTGTGTGAGCCGGTGTTTTTTCGGGTCCAGTGTTCTCTTGGCTCTTCTTCACGCTTTCTTCACCGCGCAAAAAGCAGTGAATTCCGCGTGGGTGGCTGGCACTGTTTGTGGTGGAGTCGCTTCTTGCAGACTGATGAACGTTGGGGCGCCAAATGCCGCTTTTCCTGCCCTTGCCTGGATCCAGCTGGGCTCGCGACCTCCTGGGTTCTCAGTCCACTGAAGCAGTCTGACAACTTTCACAACAGGCAGATTCGTTAAGGCAGCAGCGAAGGCAAGAGTATGAAAGAATTGGACTTCTGCAACTATATTCCAATTTTTATTTTCTCTGCCGACGAGGCAGGGCGAACAAAGCTTGAAGGGAAGTTAGCAGAGACAGCTTTTCGCTTTGTCTCTGCCACTTTAAGGGGTAGGGATAACAAAGTGTAGCCAATCAAGGTAGAGATACATGAGAGAAAACCAATGAAACATGCCAGGGAAGGAACAAATTTAAACGGACTAATCACAATATAGTTAGAGGGAATTTCAAATCAAGCTAACCTGTTACAAAGCTTAAGGTTCTATGACGGAGGAGAAACGTAAGGTGAGTGACATCTAGGGAATGTTGCTATGTGGCAGACTGCTCTTTTGATAACCCAGACTGCAGTACAGCAGCACCAACCCCTCCCTCCTTCCCACTGATGGCGCAGGGAGACAGGGTGGGAGTTTTTTTTGTCAGTTTGTCACCCAAGATTTTCTTCTGCTGCTTAGGGAGAGAAGTAATTTCCCTGCATGCACCATGGGGTCGGCTCCCATGGGAGACAGTTTTCTGCGAACTTCTCTCGCATGGGTCCACTTTCACGAGCAGCAGTCCTCCCAAAACTGCTGCAATGTGAATTCCTCCCATGGGCAAACAGTCCTCCCAAAACTGCTGTGGCGTGGGTCACTGCCACGGGGTGCAGTCCTCCAAGGACAGCCTGCTCCAGCCTGGAAGCAAGGCCTGTGTCTCCATGGGGCTCCCACYGGAYCACAGCCTCCTCTAGGCATCCACTCGCTCCGGCGTGGGCAYCTCCCCCACAGGCTGCGAGTGGATCTCTGCATCCCCTGTGGACCTCCATGGGCTGCAGGGGGGCAACCTGCTTCACCATGGTCCTCACCACAGGCTGCAGGGACATCTCGGCTTTGCTGCCTGGAGCACTTCCTCCCCCTCCTTCTTCACTGACCTTAGGATCTCCATTGTTGTTTCTCTCACCTCCTCCTCTTTGTCTGGAATTAAAACTGCGGACCAAACTTTGTTTTGATTTCTTCTTAAATGTTATCAGAGAGGTGTTACCATCTCTAATTGGCCCAGCCTTAGCCAGTGGCTCATCTATCCTCAGAGCCATCAGGGATTGGCTCTGCTGGACATGGTGGAAGCTTCTAGCAGCTTCTCACAGAAGCCTCCTCTGTGGCCCCCCTGCTACCAAAAACCAGGCCCTGCAAAACCAACACCTCCCCCCAACAAAATCCATGACATCTTCAAGCCGCGCCAGGTTGAGTCTCCATAAACCGGAAAAGAAAACTGACTTTCACAATACCAAAGGGATCCCACAAAAAGTTGTAATCCCAGTCCCTAAAAGGAGGACTCCCAATTTTCTGGAAAAACAAATTACAATTGCTAGCAAATATTTACCGAAAAGAGCTGCTTTTTATGCTACCTTCTGTGCACGGTCTTGGGATCTCGGCCTCTCAGGTCGCCCGGAGAAATTATTTGAAAAGTGCTGGCAGAAGAATTCCTTGCAGGATGTAATTCGATCCAGAGAAGTCACAGGGTCCCAAGTGTAGCAGGACTTCTACCCCTGACACAGGAGAAGCTTATCTGTGTTTGTTAGCTGATGCATAACTCAGGGCATCTTTCCCCCCCTCACATGCATTTGCTAATGGCTCAGACAGCTTGCCTTGTAGTGAGCTATCTTGGTGCCATGGGATTGATGTTTTTCAGCTGACAGTAAACATCTTACTGTGGAAGTGAGATCTGGAAAGGTAAGCTGGAATTTCTGATTGACAGACACCTCACTTTACAAACTATAAAAGCTACACCATAACTTTCACAAAGCAGAAATCTTTTGCACATTCCCTGAGGTGTGTAGGGGGGGGTTCTCCTCAAGATCTGGGACACCAATCTTGAATTCCTCCTTTGAGGGTTGCGTAAAAGGACTCTATACCATCATCTATTCAGTGGTTACATTGACTCCTAATATATACTATTTCTTCGCTAGCCGTAATATAGGTACCTTTGTCATGCACCGTTTTATGTAATCTACTAGTAATTATTTTGTTTATCCTGTGTAGTAAGTAGTCTCTTTAAGGTCTTTTGTCTGTTACTTTGTGTCTATTCAATAAATAACTCATTTTATAATAGACCTAACTGGCCATTCTTAAGAACTTGCGAGCAAGAGCGATTTTGGGGTGCAGGTCACCTCAAGAGTTGCTGCCAGAAATATGATTCTAAGGCAGGGCCTGTCTAAAGCTCTCACTCCATTCATAACACCAAGTCCCATCTGAAGGTGCCAAACTGTTGCCTAAAATCAGAAGAAAAACTTTCCAAACAATATATCGATTGATAACAAAGACCAGTCTTTTAATGAAAGCTTTCAGGTGCACAAATTATACCTATGTGTACACGCAGCATCTAATTTTCACAATTTTTATAAGTTTAACTAATTAGTGTATCTAGCAAGTACATCCAATAGGAGAATGGTTGCCCTGGTAACCCACCCTTGATTCTGCCCCATTGGAGCCCCTCCAAGGGGTTCTTAGCCCTATATCTTGTTATGGCTACCAAGTATCTTATTATTTCGGCCCAGGTGCTGGTGCAAAATAGGATGTCCTTGTTAGAAATTCTTTTTCTTGCAAATAAGACCAAACAGCATTTCAAGAATGTGGCATAACATGTGAGAAAGGGTAAGTATTGTTCTGAAGTGTGAGAAAGTGCTAGAAACGATACAGCTATATATTAAAAATCTACAAAGCTACAAATATATAAAAAAGCCAAAAATCTTTAGGCATCACAATCACACAGCACCTACAGGACGGCTGAGGGATCAGACCCAGACAGCATGGATTTAGGAGGGGCAGGTCCTGCCTAACCAACCTAATCTCCTTTTATGACCAGGTGACCTGCCTGGTGGATGTGGGGAAGGCTGTGGATGTTGTCTACCTGGACTTCAGCAAAGCCTTTGACACCGTCTCCCATAGCATACTCCTGGAAAAGCTGGCAGCTCATGGCTTGGACAGGTGTGCTCTTCACTGGGTTAAGAACTGTCTGGATGGCTGGGCCCAGAGAGTCGTGGTGAATGGTGTTGCATCCAATTGGCAGCCAGTCACTAGTGGTGTCCCCCAGGTATCTGTGTTGGGCCCAGTCCTGTTTAATATCTTTATTGATGATCTGGATGAGGGGATTGAGTCCACCATTAGCAAATTTGCAGATGACACCAAGCTGGGTGTGAGTGTCGATCTGTTGGAGGGTAGAAGGGCTCTACAGAGAGACCTAGACAGGCTGGATAGAGGGGCTGAATCCAACGATATGAGGTTTAACAAGTCCAAGTGCCGGGTCCTGCACTTTGGTCACAACAACCCCCTGCAGCGCTACAGGCTGGGGACGGAATGGCTGGACAGTGGCCAGGCGGAAAGGGACCTAGGGGTACTGGTCGACAGCTGACTGAACATGAGCCAGCAGTGTGCCCACGTGGCTAAGAAGGCCAATGTCATCCTGACCTGTATCAGGAATAGTGTGGCCAGAAGGACTTGGGAAGTGATTCTTCCGCTGTACTCAGCACTGGTTAGACCGCACCTTGAGTACTGTGTCCAGTTCTGGGCCCCCCAACTTAGGAAGGATGTTGAGATGCTGGAGTGTGTCCAGAGAAGGGCAACAAGACTGGTGAAGGGTCTAGAACACAAGCCCTGTGAGGAGAGGCTGAGGGAGCTGGGGTTATTTAGCCTGGAGAAAAGGAGGCTCAGGGGAGACCTTATCACTACCTGAAAGGAGGTTGTAGTCAGGTGGAGATCAGTCTCTTCTCCCAGGCAACCAGCAACAGGACGAGTACACAGTCTTGAGCTGCACCAGGGGAAGTTTAGGCTGAACATTAGGAAAAAATTCTTCACAGAAAGCGTGACTGGGCATTGGAATGGGTTGCCCAGGGAGGTGGTGTAGTCATTGTCCCTGGAGGTGTTTAAAAAAAGACTGCATGTGGCACTTAGTGCCATGGTCTAGTTGACAAGGTGATGTTAGGTCATAGGTTGGACTTGATGATCTCAAAGGTCTTTTCCAACCTAGTTGATTCTGTGACAACACACTAGATTCTGTTATAAGAACACTCCAGGGAGGTCTGGGAGTAGAATCACAGAATCACAGAATCTTAGAATATCCTCAGTTGGAAGGATCATTGAGTCCAACTCCTGGCCCTGCACAGGACAACCCCAAAAATCCCATGTGCTTGAGAATATTGTCCAAATGCTTCTTGAACTCTGTCAGGCTTGGTGCTCTGACTACTGCCCTGGGGAGCCTGTTCCAGTGCCCAAACACCCTCTGGATAAAGAACCTTTTCCTAAGACCCAACCTAAATGTCTCCTGATATAGCTTCATGCCGTTCCCTCGGGTCCTCGGGTCCTGGCACTGGTCACCACAGAGAAGAGGTCAGTGCCTGCCCCTCCCTTTCCTCTCGTGACAAAGTTGTAGACTGCAATGAGGTCTCCCCTCAGTCTCCTCTTCTCCAGGCTGAACAGACCAGGTGACCTGAGCTGCTCCTCATATGGCTTCCCCTCTAGACCCTTCACCATCTTCATAGCCTTCCTTTGGACACTCTCTAGAAGCTTTATATCTTTCTTATATTGTGGTGCCCAAAACTGCACACAGGACTCAATGTGAGGCTTCACCAGCGCAGATCAGAGCAGGACAATCACCTCCCTCAACTGGATGGCAATGCTGTGCCTGATGCACCCCAGGACACAGTTCTCCCTCCTGGCTGCCGGGGCACTGCTGACTCATATTCAACTTGCCATCGACCAGGACCCCCAGGTCCCTTTCTGCAGCTCTGCTCTCCAGCTTTTCATTCCCTAGTCTGTGTACATCCAGGGTTGCCCCATCCCAAGTACAGAATCTGGCACTTCTCTTTGTTAAACTTCATATGGTTGGTGATTGCCCAGCCCTCTCATTTGTCAAGTTCTCTATGCAGGTCCTCCCTGCCTTTGAGGGAGTCAACACCTCCTCCCAATTTAGTATCATTGGAAAGCTTACTTAGTATTCCTTCTCTTCCTGCATCCAAGTCATTTATGAAGATATTGAATAGCCCTGGCCCTAAGATGGAGCTCTGTGGAACCCCAGTAGTGACAGGTCTCAAGCCTGATGTTGTTGCGGATAGGTAAAACTTGGCAAAATGAAGGCCTTGTTACTCTTGTAAAATCATGGTTCACTTCTGTTACTTCGGCTAAGTAAAAAGGCCTCTGGGAATGAGCTCAGCTAACTTAGATGAAGGAAACGGAGAAGTCAAAGTTGACAGTGCCTTTGATTTACAACCTTGGAAGCAGTTAGGGTTAGCTTAATTGGCAGTGATTTACGGCTCTAAGCAGGAGGGTTACAGATCTGTGTTTTCATAATAATAAGCAAGAAGCACATTTTTGGGTGTTTTTGGTGAAGGGTTTTAACTTTAAGTTAAGGTAGAGTTTAAGTTAAGAATTTAGATGTTACAATAGAAGTATCTATGAGTACGTGACATGATGAGTGATTCGTGGAAATACTGCCGCATTGCAGGTGGCAGGTCCAGCTAAGATAGGTCAAAAAGTCAAAACAATAGTCGTCTCAGTAACCTATTGGTCTAAAACACTATAAATTCTTGTTCAACACTGAATCCTGTGACATTCGCCATTTTGCAATGTGTTGTTAAAATCTCATGCCAGATGGGACTGATGCCTGGTTTGTTGTTTTACCAATAAATTGTTAAAGTTGTTTTTGTCCGACCTCTCTAATTGATAAGAAGTCCGACGCGGGGCCAGGAGTGTCGAAGAAGCACTCCTGTAGTAAAATTTAAGAAGATGAGTGGAACCTACAGTAGAAAAAGAAGTAGAAGTAGAAAAAACAAGTTACATAACTTTCGTATGACCACCTCGTGGTTTATGGTGACTGGTTGAATTATTTTTTGTTGTGTCTCTTTGGTATGTATTTTGATAATGCCTAACTGCTTAAAAAGGCTTGGGTTTTGTAATAAAGAGCTCTCCTTTGCACCTGCCTGGAAACTCTCTGTCGCCCTATCATCACATGATGTATCCGCATTTAACTGTGAGCCACTTGCTCACCCCTTGCATGACATGTTTATCCAGCTGTGTGCTGGACATTTTGTCCAGAAGGATCCTGTGAGAGACAGTATTGAAAGTTTTACTGAAATCCAAAAAGATGACATCACCTGGCTTCCCGTTGATCAACTAGGTGGGTTACCTTGTCATAAAAGGAAATTAAGTTTGACAAGCAGGACTTTCCCCTCGTGAACCCATGCTGGCTGTGTCCAATGACAGCATTGTCCTTTAGGTGTTTTTCAATACCTCCCAGGATAATCTCTGTAATTTTACCAGGCACTGAAGTGAGGCTGACAGGCCTGTAGTTTCCTGGGTCATCCTTCTTGCCCTTGAAAACTGGGACAATTTAGCCAGCTTCCTGTCAATTGGGATTTCTCCAGATTCCCAAGACTGTTCAAAAACCATTGGGAGAGGCCTCGTGATGACATCAACCAGCTCTTTGAGTACTCTCATATGAATCCCATCTATGATATCCCCCATAGACTTAATGGGATCCAGCTGGAGCAGCAGATCCCACACAAGTTCATGCTCAACTGGGAGTTTATCATTCTCACAGCCATGGTCCTCCAGCTCAGGGTACTGGGACCCCCTTAGCCCATCATCAGTGTTGAAGACAGAGGCAAAGCAAGCTTTAAAAATCTCTGCCTTGCCCATGTCCCTGTTTATGAGGTGACCATTCTCATCCTGTAATGGGCTGATGTTATTTCTGCACTGCCTTTTGCTATTAAGGTATTTAAAAAACTCTTTTTATTGTTCCCCACAGTTCTGGCCAGCTTCAACTCCAATTGAGCTTTGGCTGCACGAGTTTTCTCCCTCAGTGGTGAGCAGCATCTCTGTATTCCTCCCACGTCACCTGACCTTGCTTCCACTGGGCATACATCTTTTTTGCTTTAGTTCCAAAAGAAGATCCCTGTTCAGCCAAGCCGGCCTTCTGTCTCATCTGCTTTACTTCCAACATTTTGGAATTGCCTGTTCCTGTGCCCTTGGGACGTGGTGCTTAAAAAGTGACCAGCACTGATGGACTGAAGCACCTTCAAAAGCTTTTTCCCAAGGGACCTTACTCACTAGTTCCCTGAGCATCCTAAGGTCTGCTCTCCTCATGTCCAGAGTTGAGCTTTTGCTGGCACTTTTCCTCCTGTCGCTAGAGATTTTAAACTCGATCACTTTGTGGTCACTGTGGCCAAGATGGCCACCAATCGCCACTTCACTCACAAGTCCCTCTCTGTTAACAAGCAACAAATAAAGGAGGGCACCTTTCCTAGTTGGGTCCCTTAGTACCTGTACCATGAAGTGATTATCCAGGTGTTTTAGGAATCTTCTGGACCTGTTTGTACCAGCTGTACAGTACTCCCAGTAGACATCTGGCATTTGAAGTCCCCCATAAGGACAAGGGCAGTTGATTTAGAGGCGTCCCTTAGTTCCTTAAAGAATAATTCTTTGGTGTCATTGTCCTGGCTGGGTGGCCTATAGTAGACTCTGACGACATCTGCTTTATTTGTTTGTCCCTTAATCCTTACCCGGAGACTCTCAACCATGCCATTGTCAACTGCAAGCTCCATACATTCCAACTCCTCCATTACATACAACACCACCCCCTGCCTCACCTGCCTTGCCTATCCCTCCTGAAGAGCCTGTAACCATCCATCAGGGCACACCAGTCACAGGACTCATCCTATCAGGCTTCACTTATGCCAATGTCATATCTCTGGGACTGGGCCTAAGCTGCGAGCTCCTCTTATTTGTTCCTCATGCTACGCACATTGGTACAGAAGCATTTCCAGTGCAGTTCATTGTAGCCAACTCCTCGTGGAGCAGATTGAGGGATCCCACTAGCGCTCAGTTCCTCATACTTTGGCATGCTGTCCCATTGCTTATCATAGGCAATCCTGATTTTGTCCTTTCCCCCTTCCAATCTAGTTTAAAGCTCTATCAATGAGCCCTGCTAGCTCCTGTGCTAAAACCCTTTTTCCCTTCTGAGAAAGCTGCATCCCTTCAGGTGTCAGCAGACCTGGTATTGTATAGACCATCTACACACCATCTAAACACCAAAATTTTCCCAGTAACACCAGCCTTAGAGCTATGTGTTGATCTGATGGGTCTGTCTGTTCTTTTTACTCGTCTTACCTGCTACTGGAAGGAGGTAGTAGGTAGTAGGTCCCAAGTGTGACAGATCCAGACCTTGGCCCCATTGCTTCTCAGAAGGAATCATCCAAATTCGGACCTCTGCTCAATCCATTAACATCAAGAGGCAGAGGCTGAACTGAGATATCTAGATACAGACACGACCGTTTCACAAACAGTCCTGCAAACTACCAAGGGTGTGTTGGGTCCAGCACCTTAAAGTGGGAGGATGTCAAGGAAAAAAGCATTCTTCTGATGTCATCTGTAGATATGCTGGTTTAAAAGTAAACTGGTGGGAGAAATGAACCCCACTCAACTACCTGAAGAGAGATTAAAGGTCAGGGTTACAATTTACTAGAGAGATTACAATAAATGCAATGATACAGAGAAGACTGGTTTTAACCCACAAAGTCTGAATATAACCTGGCACCCTGCTGGTTAAAGTAATCATCATAGTCTTGTTGGAAGCGGTGGTCACAGTCTTGTTAAAGTTCTGGTCCTCCTCTGGGTCCATTGAGTGGTGGTGGTGGCCCAAGTCCCCAAACCCAAAGATTATATATGCTCAGGTTCAGGTGGGAATGCTCAGTACCTCCCCCAGGGCTGGGAGTTTCACAATGGAATGATGTAATACTGTGAGTCATGGGATATTTTGGGAGTCCTTGATGGTCTAAGTCATTGCAGCTGCCTATTCTGCTGGTGCCATTGAGTCCATTATGGACCATTAGCAGAGATGACCCCTCAGGATGGGTGTGACTGTGCTGGTGCTTCCCCCGGAGGGAGTTAACACATCTGAGTCATTTGTGAAAAAAAAACAAACACTACCCTGCCTTGCAGGGTTTACCTCTTTTTCCTTATCTCCTTTAACACCCAGTTTGTAGCCTGAGGTGTTGGAGGTGCACTGGGCAGCTACTGGAAATGATCCATCATTAACAGTTCATCAGAAATGATGTAGAGGGGAGTAGAATACACAGTTTGGTTATACCCACATAGTGCTAAACTGGCACCCTACTCCTGTAACCAGGACAGTAGGGTTCTATTCTTTGTTGTGCATGTGCAGAACTGGGGTTGGAGAGGAGAATATTTTTAATCTGATGATGAAAGATGAATAATAATAATAAACTGTGACTGCAATGGACCATTGTTTTATGGCAAACTTTCATCAGGTCTAAATCCATTTTTTAAAGCCTGAGTCTGAAATAATAAAAATTAGCTTATTAAAAATGGCTTAAAAATCAGACAGGTGTTATGGATTGAGTGGGAGCTTCAGGCAAGCCCTGCCTTAGCCTCAGATTTTGGCAGCAACTTAAATTTAGGTGGCCCACAACTAAAATCACTCCAGCCCGCAAGTTCTAAGGATGGCAGATCAGGTCTATTATAAAATGAGTTATTTATTGAATAGATAGGAGATAACAGACAAAAGGCCCTAAACAGAGTTACTTACATCACAGTATAAACCAAAAAGAACTACTAGTAGATTACATAAAACAGTGCATGACACTAAGGTACCTATATTAAAGCTAGCAAAGAAATAGTATAGATTAGGAGTCAATGTAATTTACCACTGAAATGCTGATAGTGTACACAGAGTCCTTTCACTCAACCTCAGAGGAGTAACCACAAAGTAGGTGTCCCCACCTTGGGAAGAAAGCCTCACACACTTCCAGGAAATGTGCAGAAGATTTCTGCCTTGTAAAAGTCTGGTGTAGCTTTTAAAGTTTGTAAAGTGAGGTGTCTGTCAACCAGAAATTCCAGCTTATCTTTCCAGATCTCACTTCCGCAGCAAGATGTTTATTGTCAGCTGTGAGTGTTGCTCCCATGGAGCCTGAAATTGAAACACAAATTTTGCAGGGATTTTAATTTTAACCTAAAGAAGTTAATCTTTAGTTAGCCAAAGCAATGTAGCAGACAAATTCAGCTGGAGTTAATTAAGAAGTTAATATTTGGCTGAGAAACAAAACTAGAAGGCGGCCTCTGATTGATTATTTGTCATTAGAAGTTTGCTCAGCTGTACCCACGATGGGAAACAGAAACTGAATTGGGAAGATCAGAAAGAAAGGAGACATGTATTAATTGCTCTATTTGAAGGATCTGCTCATGGGTATCGGGAGGGCAGAACATAGAGACCTTAGGGTCAGATCCATTGTAAAAGTGCAAAAGTGAAAAGGTTATTGAAGAAGACTATGGGCTACTTCATCATAATTAGACCTCTCCCCAATTTGAAGCGACCACCGACTCATTTAAAGAGCAAACTACGCATGCTTAATGACTTCTAACTAATTATCATAAGAAGCGAGGGATGGGAGGTGTTTATGTTATGACTATGTATGGTGGTGGCTTGACCTGCAGCTGGAGATGCTGCAGAGGATAGGCCAGCCACACAAGTAACCGAGGGGCCAGGGAGCCCAGGTGTTGAGTAAAGGCTCCGAGGTCCAGGATCTCCCCCTAGATTGTGGTAAGGAGGAAAGTCTCTCTCACCCAGGCCTTAGAGTAGTGTTCTCCCCCATTCATTTGGTATATCCTTGTCAATCTATGTTCTGTATATGGTTATGTTCCAGAATGTTCTGCCTCACTCGATGCCCCATTGACTTTGTTCCCCTACTCCTCCCCTTGCCTACCCTTATTGGTTTGTATACTGCTACCCCACCTTTTCTCCTCCCCCTAACCCTAGTGTGATTGGCCCTCAGTGTTCACTCCACCCCTTGTCTGTACTGTATAAAACCTTGTGTCACCCTATTCTTTTGGCTCTCCTTCCCTGACCCTCCAAGAATAAAGACCTTTTGTGGAACATCATAAGGAGAGTCCGCCTCCGACTCTTTATTCCCGTCTTAAGGTGTCCATTGTGTGACTGCCTGCTTAACCACCTGTGCTGGTGGGATTAGCGGGTGGAAGGCACGGCACTGTGCCTTTCCCACCGGCTGTCGCACACTGCACCGAGGCTCCGCCGGAAAAGCGTGAGGCTTCTAGGAAGGTTGCGGCCACTGACCTCCAGCTGGACAAGGCCACGCCATGACAACTATGTATTTGTATCTTGAATATTTAAAACTTTTGTAGATAAATAGACTGTGTACTGTTTTAGAAGCTGACACTGCATCTTGGCACACAGCTGTTCCAGCGCACTGTCATTAAACATACAACTTTCTAACTTTAATTGGTTGGAGAGTCTTTGTCCATGATTATTCGTAAACATCTTAAAAATTTTATAAATCAAAATAACTCTCTACAAGACAAGCTGTCCTGACTGAGTTATTTCACCACTTAGCAAGCAACAGATAAGCTCTTGTGAGGGGTGAGATGCTCTGCTACCTTCCACCCCTTGACTGCAGTCACTTGCTTTACCTCACGAAGTGGTAATGCAGGTACCTCTTGCCTCCATGCCATAAAAGCATCCACTGCGTATGTGCACATCATTGCTAAGTGTTTTGATAAACATTGATCTCCTAAGCTTTACCATTTTCTTAACTCATTTAGTTAAAAAAAAGTGTTAACTATGTTATTGGATTATGTATCACACACACACATATGAAATGATTACCAATAAAAAAAAGTTATAATGAAAAGATTTAACATTAAATCCAGTGTGTTCATGGTAGTTGGGGACAATCCAAACAACATAACTCTGGATATGTTCACTATAGGCTTCTCTAATTCAGGCACTCCTAACCATGGCAAGAAGACTCATAAATTTGTGGAATCCAGAAGATCTCTCAACTAAGGGATTTAAATTTCGTTTGTGTCTTGTTATAAAAGATTGTAGGTGTCCTCTGGGAAATTCTGACTTATCGATAATATCTATTTCTGGAACTACAGTTCCAATGGTGCATGTTCCTTGCCATTTAGGGGGTAGAGCTTTTCAAGCTTGATTTCCACAAAGCCAATAATATCCCATATTTTCTGGAATAGGCCACCAATGTGTGTTTAAAATGCCTATTCCTGTTGCATCCAAATATGAGCAACACTTGGGATAAACCCCTACCATTATTCCTTGGTTACACTCGGGTAACTCCATTTTTTGGTGTAAAGCCGCTCTTGGTCCCTTTAGACATCTGTGAAAAATTACTCAATGACTGCTATTTCTGTTGTTAGGATTTGTCAATTGTCGTGGTTTGACACTGGCCAAACACCAGGCACCCATGAAAAATTATTCCCGGGGAACTAGAACTTATTTTCATAAGGGGAAATAAGGATTATTGAGGAAAATGGAAAAAACTTCAAGGCAAAACAGGTTCAAAACTTAAACAGTATAGAAGATTTATTACTAATAGAATTAAAAGTAAAAAGAATAATGAGAAATTAAAGCAAACTTCCACACACCTTTCTCTTCCCAGTACCTCCCTCTTCCCACAAACTGTGCAAGGGAAACAAACATGGGGTTTTTGGTCAGTATGTTATTCCTTAAGAGTCTTTCTTTATGTTTATGGAAAAGAGTTTCTTCTGCTGTGCTGTGGGATCTATCCCACGGGAGATAGCTCTCCACAAACCTCTCCAGCGTAATCTCAAGCCTCACAAACAAACAGGCCTGCCCGAAACCTGCTGCAGTGGAAAAATCTCTCCCACGACTCTCACAGCCTTCCCACAACTGCCAGCGTGGGTCATAATAGTCCATGGGGTTTAGTCTTTTAAGGATGAGCTATCCCAGCCTGGAAGTAACAGCTCTCTTCTTCAATCTCTAAAAAACATCTCAGCATGTATGCACTCTGGAGTGACTACTCTTTTTCACGGGCTGTACGTGGATCTGTACATCCCTCCAATGCCTTCAATTAATTATAGAGAAACAGTTTGTTATATTATAGTTCTCACCACGGCTTGCAGGAGAAACCTCAGTTCCAGTATTCGGTGTGTCTTCTCTCCCTTTCCCCACTGACCTTGGAGCCGCCATGTTGGTTTCTTCACGTGGCTGCACCTTTCCGCTTTTCTCTGACTTGGAAGAAAATCAGCAATTTGCAAGTTGTACCTGAAGAATTAATCTTGTCTGAATTCCACAGTGGGGAAATACTCGCCATGTCTCTCATTGCCAGCTACGTGGTGTTTTCTGCCCAGTTCAGGGCAAAACTGCACCAGCCCCAGCCAGCTGCACCAGCTGCTCATGGCTGTTCATGACTACCAGCGACTGCTGGGGGTGGCCTCTCCCAGCGGCCCGGCCTCAGCCGCCACCTCCGGGCTGGTGGGGAAGAAAAAAATGGCCGTTCTACTTCCTCCTTCCTCCAAATATGTCATCACAGAGGTGTTACCAACTCATCTTATTGGTCTAGCAATCTGCCCATCAACTCTGGGCTCTGTTCCAATCAAAGAAAGTTCCAGCAGACTGTTTTTTCTGTCCTTACAAACCAAGTTTTTTTCCCTAAATAGCTAAACCACCACATTGATTTATGGAGATTGGGGCTTTCTTTCCTTCCAGAAGGAGCATCACAAGCTGGAGGAAGACCATTGGAAAATGTTTGGTGTTGGCATTCCCATAATCCAAATACTTTCATCTGAATGACTGGGAAACCGAAAACAAATCCAGCAGTTGCTGCAGTTTTTTATCAGTGTCACAGCTTGCATTAGCTTCAGGTGTGAATTTCTCTTCCAAGGGTCAGGTAGTATTTGCTCTATGTGTGTTATATTAGTGGTCCTTAGGAAAAATGACATTACTCTCTTTTACAATCGTTAGTTGCAAAGTTTTGTTGGGATGGCTGACTAATCCAGGTTTGAACAGCCATGCTGCAGTATTGAAAACATTGACCTGTAAACATAAAATGATGTCTTATCCGGGACTACCTAAAAAGAGAGACTTGACAAAATTAAAAGGGTAAAAGCGGTGGTGTTTATTTGAAGGCCTTCAGGTACATCCAGGGCAGTCAGAGCTCACTCGGGGGGCTACACCCCAGGTGGACCCCCTAAGATGGACTACCCAAGGTGGACCACCCAAGATGGACGACCGGTCACAAGTTCTCCATACTTTTGTAAGTTTGGTCCATTAGCATATCGGGGCCAGTTCTTCCAATCACAGCTTCAGGTAATGAAGTAATTCACGCCAAGTTTGCTCCCTCCTTTTCAACGGTTGTTTACAGATCTTGGGCCTGAGGCAGAAAGGTGTCCTTGAGGTTCAGGCCTGAAGATGGATTGTTTTGTCTAAAGGCAGTAGCTAACATTTTATATGGGCTTTAGAGTTACACACTAAGAATTGCAGGGTTACAAATATATGAAAAATATAAAAGCTAAAATTGTAAGGCATCAAAAAGGTAAATTATACAATGATTGTCGTTTTAGAGTTTCTGATTCTGTTGCAGCTTTAGCTACAGCAGATTTATTAGCTACTGTGCTGTCCAGTATGGTCCCTTTGTGTCTGGAACCAGCTTTATTTGCTTATAGGAGTCCAGGAGTCTCTGTCAGTAGCCTTCAATGCTGTGTAGGTAGTCAACACTCCTTCCCACTGCTGCTTGAGTGGCTCCTTGTCTCATGTCCGGATACACATTTAGTCTTCTGTCTGGTGAGGATATACTTAAACATTCAAGGTTATTAGGGAAACTAAAACAACAGAACTTAGGCAATGATAAAGGTGTATTTTCCACAGAGGAGTGTTACAGCAGCAATTCCATCTCTGGCCTCTAGTTGCAAATACAGCACTACACTAACTACTGCCACATGGGAGCAGTGTAGGAGCAGTTTACAAGGTTTCAGTGAGAAACTTTTGTTTTGTTCAGAGCATAAAACAAATGTACAAAGACAAGAGCAGTTCAAAATGTGGAGAATATCCATCACAAACTGATTCTGTGTTGGTGGCCATTAGAATCAATAGCCACCCAGGCAATCGGTCCTTGACTGTCTGTCAGTCATAGGTACAATCCCAATTTAGAGTAACTTGACCATGACTGGTTGGCCCACCTTTAAGTTGTCCTGGGAAGTTTCAATTTCATCATTTATAGCTGTTTCAAGAGACATAGGGCTCAGGAAAGTTCGTGAAACAGGACTACCCATTGTTCCATGTTGCGGATAGGTAAAACCTTACAAAATGAAGGCCTTGTTATTCTTGTAAAATCATGGTTCACTTCTGTTACTTCTGCTAAGTAAAAAGGCCTCTGGGAATGAGCTCAGCTAAATTAGAAGTAGAAAAAACAAGTTACATAATCATCGCGTGACCACCTCATGGCTTATGGTGACTGGTTGAATTATTGTTTCTGTCTCTTTGGTATGTATTTTGATAATGGCTAACTGCTTAAAAAGGCTTGGTTTTTGTAATAAAGAGCTCTCCTTTGCACCTGCCTGGGAACACTCTGTTGCCCTATCGTCACATCTGGTGCCCGAACACGGACATCGGAATGTCGGATTGCCGTGAAGGCTTGGACTGTGATGTCTATATAACCTGTGTCAAAGTTACAAGATGCTTATATAACCTGAATTATAACTTTCTTGTCGCTTTTCCCCCCTTTGCTGTATCCAGCTGGGGCTGGAGCGACCTGCAGGGTTTTTCTCAGTCCACAGAAGCTGACAGCTTTTCACCGCAGGCAGTTTCACAGAGGCAGCAGTGAAGGCAAAAGGAATGAGAGAGACGGACTCTCTGTAACCATATTCCAAGTTTATTTCTTCTCTGCCCAGGAGGACAGGGTGCATTTCTTGAAGGGAGTTAGCAGAGAGACCAAYTTCCCGCTCTGTCTCTGCTGCTTTAAGGGGTAGGGATAACAGAGCTTAGCCAATCAGAGTAGAGATACATGAGAGAAAACCAATGATACATCTCAGAGGAGGAACACATTTAAACTGGCTAATCACATTAGAGTTAGAGGGAATTTCAAACCAAGCTAACCTGTTACAAAGCTTAAGGTTCTGTGACGGAGGAGAAACGTAAAGTGACATCTAAGAAATATTGCTCTGTGGCAAACTGCCTTTTTGATAACTAAGGCTGGAGCACTGCAGCACCTCCCCCATTTCTTCTTAGTAAATTAAAATTAATTTCTTGACAACATCTTTCAAGATACAGATGATAAAACAAATCACCAGCAAAACAATTAAGGTAACACGGTTTTGCAATGTTACTTTTCTGGTTATTTTTCATCGTCGAGGAGGTTGCTGACGGCAGTTGATGTTAAATTGGTTTGTTTTGCTCCCCAACACTCTAGGATACTTAATTTTCTTAGAATTTTAGCTGTGGTCACTCAGGGCAGAAAGACTGACATAGATGCCCGATGGAGATGTGACCAGTGGAAAATATCTGAGTAATATTTTGAGTCTAAATCTTCAAGGCTTCTCTTTTTGCTAGCCAATTGGACTGTGTTGCTAAAATTTGGGTCAAGTTGGGTGCAAACAAGATCACTGCCTAAGGCTGCATGGCCCTCCTCGAAGGTGAGAGTGGATGCCTGCTTGAGTATGATTTACACATGTGAAAAACCCAGGCTTTTAGGGAGTTGCTTAGGAGTGAACATAAATTGTATACAATAGGGAGTAGAAGTGAATCTTACAATGTTAAAGGTAGGTTTGTTGTTCTCTGGCTAATTTGTTCTGGGAATAAAAGGCATTAACATAGGAAGGTGTTTGGATTCAAGTTGCTGAGGCAGATCTTCATAGATTTAGTTGTTAGTGTCTGGACGTTTGTCCTTGGTTGTGGACAATCCAAAACCTGCTGTTAGGGATGCTGAGCAGGCATGGATGGATGGAATTGAACTATGTTTAAAATAACACAGCTGAAATTRGGTACAGACAAGGGGAAAAAACAACATAACAGTGAGTGTAGTTTCTGTTTCTTCTGCTGCTTCTAGGTTACCACTTTGACTTTCTTTCTGGACGGTCTGACGACTCATTTTTGCAGGTGCATGTTGTGTGTGTCAGGTCACTTGCAGTTGTTATTCAGTCCAGTGCAAAGTCCGTGTCAAAGGACAAGAAGAGTTGTTATTTCTGTTTGTCCGTAGAGTTGAGGTGTTGTTCTTGTTCTGCAGAAAAAAGCTTTGGTCTGGGATTAATGACAAGCTTTGCATTTCTT
>JACAXG010000462.1:25339-37488 GCA_018881555.1 Amblyornis subalaris | reverse complement strand
ATTATGCCTTAATATTTTTCATTATTTTTTATTCTTTCTATTCCTAGTAGAGTTAGTAAATAAATAATTTAATCATTTTTCAAGTTTGCAACCTGTTTTTGCTGTCTCTTCTCCTCTAAAGAACTAAGCGTGGGGATCTGGAGTTTGCCTCCAGGGCAACCCTTCACAGTACCCCAGACCCTGGTGGGTGTCCCAGTAGCATCAGTCCACCTTAAGGATATTGCAAAAACATCCTCCACATTGGAGAGACTTTTATTACGAGTTAGAGAACTCTGTAACTTTTCTCCTACATGAGAGACGCTTTGATATTAAAACCCCCACGCATATCTGCCCCAGGGACTGCTAGAATAGCTACCCGTAACGAACCCGGGCACAAATCCAAGAACTGGATCCAGGCAAAGGATCGAACCTCTATTTGGACTAACGAACTCACGAGCTTGGCGCTACGGGCACTAGCGATGCCCCCCCACCGCCCATGGCTCCTATTGGCAGCCCTAGCCCCCCCGCCACTCACAGCCCCTTCGGTGCACCCAGAAATCTCGGCCTTCTCGGTCCCCTTTGGCCCCCTCCTCGCAAGTTTTGGTGGCCCCAATCGCTGCGTTCGCCGTCGACGGCCCTCGTCGGAGCAAAGCTCCCCCTCGCCTCGGAGTAGGCCCCCCCCTTCAGAGCACGGGACTCGCCCTTGACCCCTCCTTGCAGGGCCTGCCCTACAGTGCGCCTGCCCGGTGCCGGCTTCCGTCGGAGCGGCTTCTTTAAACGCAGACTCCCGCGCAGCCCGCCTCTCCAGCCGCTGTCGCTCTCCCGGCTCCCCCTGCAGTGCTTCTGTCGCCGCCTGCTTCCCCCTGCATGGTGGCTCCTTCGCTACCTGCATCCCCCGTGCCAGCCTCCTCCGGGGCTGCGCCACTGGCGGAGGCCTACCGGCTCCCCGCCGGCGGACCTGCTGGGTTCCGCCCGCCCCTCTAGGCCGCCTGGTCCAGGCGGGGCCGGGCTGAGCGGAGCCGGGCCAGCGGAATGCAAAGGGCTGCAGGTGCGGGGCTGCCGCGCCCCGGCCCCCGCCACTCCCCCACCTCCCGCTGCAGTGCTTCTCTCGCCTACACGCCCCCCAGCCGCCCCCACCCCCTCCGGTCCCCCCGCTCCCGGTGCCACCGCTGGGCACCGGGCGGCGGGGCCGAGGCCCGCCTGTCTGGCGGGGTTTACAGCATTCCAGCCAACTGTATCCTCCCCCGCTGCCTCACTACCCGCTCCGGTTCCCCTGCCTTCGGCCTCTCTGGGCCCCACCTGCCCGGGCCAGCCCTGCCAGCCCCTGCTTGCCCAGATGCAGCTGGCCTTTGGGAGTTATCCTGACTCGGGACTCATAAATTAACGACCTAGATGACAGATTTACACCTTACAAGAAATCTTCATACTACAGCACTTCGCTATTCGATATGCCAAGATTTCTGCATTAAAATACTTAGATGACTGCGGGAGAGTAGCATACCTTCTGTCACGATCCGATAATACGAGCTAGAATCGTGATGGTTCTATCATCGATCTCAGGAGTGCAAAAGACACAAAGGGGATTTCAACTTTAATCAACAGTGCACTTTTATTGAGTGCCAATAACACGATTATGCGATAGAGGGGAGAGATATAAAGAAACAAAGTATAGAGAGGGAGAGAAAGGGGGGGGGAATAGCTACCAACAGATGAGACGAAGTCCTCGTGGTCCTGCCAATAGACTCGCCGTCATCCGTGGGGAGATCTCATCGTGGTAAATTTAGAGAGTCCCTTTATAGTCTTTTCCGAAAACGGGGGGGAATAGGGGGGCAGCTGGCCAGGAGGTGAGGAAATCCTCAGGAATGCCCTCAGGAGGCACACCCACAGGGGGGGAGAAGGCAACTGGCCAGGAGGTGAGGAAATCCATAGTGGGTGTACAGGACAGGTTATCACGATCTGTACTAGTTTCTTCAGGAATGCATACCAGTCCTCAGCGGCTGCATGCACAGGGAGAAAAGGGGGAACCAGTCCTCAGTGGGCGCACCCACAGGCAACACTTGGCAAACATCCCACCTCGGCCAGGCCAGGACTTCTTTGCAAAAGTCCTCTTTTCCCTATGGAGTTTTTTGGGTTTTCACTCTCTGTCCTTGTCGATGATCGTGAGGCAGATGAGGGATTTTCGGACCGTCTCTTACACCTTCCCAAGTGCTACAGCTATGTTCTTGTACCTGGTATCTGGAAAAGCCTAATGAAAATGACACTAACCTTAACACAATACACAGTCTGGCTCTCAGGTTATGCACACAGCATAAAGCCACAACTCTGCAACAAACGCAACCTCCTGTGTTTGCCATTCAGTTAACAGGTGACAGTGTGTGTACTCAAAACCTGGAATGCACATGGACTATCTTCCCGATATTTAACGCACTTTTGACCAGATCTCTGTTTAAACTAACTTTGTTCTTTCAGTGAGCTGTGGATTTTGACAGCTTTATTTATTGGAGAGATTTGGAGTTACCTCTGTGAATGTAATGTGTTTCTCCAGGCAAATAACATTCTGTGATTCTTTGCTTTAATACTGCTCAGCAAGAGTGAATTTGTCAGTGAACCTGGTGGTGTTTTGCATGACTGATAGGACTTGTCGTGTGGGATGTGTGCTGCCTTTTCAAGAATTCTGATTTGGAGGTCTGATTAGGCCCGAATTAATACTGATTCTTTGCTCACTTATAATGATGTTAACTGTTACCATGAAAATCAGCAGCTTGTATACCTGGGAAAATATTTGAGAACCCTCAGAAGCATCATTCCTTGCTGGGTAGATAACAGTTTGCAAATAGCAAGATTCATATTTGTAAGATATTGTGGCCCCTTGGAAAAATACTGTAGGCCTCTCCTTAGAAATGTATAGAATAGATACTAACAGAAAAAAATGTGAAACACAGCAATTAACTTTGAAGCCTGGATGTCAAAGCACTGTATGATTGATGACAATAACTGGGCTCACTTATCTAGGTGAGGCCCATGGCAGGCTCAGCTGCTCATTAATTGGGGCATTACTTCGCTCATTTGCCCATTAACGTTATCTGCAAAAACTGTTCAAAGCTTATATATAATTAGCTCATGACTTTCCACTGTGGAAAGCAGGCAGGATTGTGCTAGCTTTGCCTGTAGGTTTATGATTCTTTCGCCACAAAGACACATGTGACAGCATGTGGATGCTGAAAAGCCCTCAGCAGAGAAATTCCCTAGCATTTTGCACTCTGTGAGGAGCTGTCTTCTCACAGAAGCTATGTAAACAAGCGAGATGTTTTTCTAACGACACTTCTTCATATCATACACTTCGGGACTTGTTATTATATTGAAAGCACAATATTTTCAGTAAGGCGTTGCACTAGTCCTGGCCAATCATCCTGAGAGGTGTATGGCCAGGAACCAATGACCTTATGACTTTCAAGCACACTAAAGGYATAAAACAGGTCTTTATATTAATAAATAAATCCACCTATGCACTTTTCACCGACTCTCGATTGTGATCGTGCCGTGATTTCATCAGCAACCCCGGGACAACAGCCACAACAGCATTTTGAGTATATAGAGCTATTCAGGATTCAAGTAGGTATTCTTCCTTGCTACTTATGATTTGAAATTGAGCTTGATATCAGAACAGTTTAAGTACATTGATAGATCACAGGTGGAACAAACATTGCCACACTTCTTAAAATCATCTGAAACCATGACTTTGTAGCTGTTTTACATATATGTCGGTCTTAGACACCCACTGGCCTAAAAGAGTTACCTATGCAAGACTAATGGCAGTATTATATAACTAGGCCCTTGATGCTTTATCCTTAGAATATTTATACCCCATTAGCTTTAATAGTCTAGGGTCAAATCTATTGTACTGAAAATCATGGGAAAGCAGTCTTACCTGATCTAGTTTTAAATGCAATTTGCCAAGGCATGCAATGTTGTCATTTTTGGAGTACAGTTGCAATTTGGAAGATCGTGCAATATTGTGCCTATACTAGAAAAGTCCTGATTGTGAACGGATATTTTTCAATTATGTTTGCGGTTACTATGAGCTATTCTCACAACTAAATTCTGTAAAATCACAGCATATTTGCCACACCTTTATAATCGCTCCAGTAAATTCATGTTGCTGCTATTTTGTTTACTAATCAGTTGTTTGCTTGCATATTGTTCATTGATGTTTGACTGTTGTATGACAAATTTTCAGTAGCTTTCTTGTAACAATGGAATCAAGATGAGTTAAATTCTATTGCATCTGAAACTTTTAAAGGAACACTCAATTCTGACCTCTGTTTTTTTAAATGATGTTAATTTTGAGTTCTGTTAAGTTCTGCAAAGTCTAAATGACGTTAATTTTAAGTTCTGTTCAGTTCAAGTGTTGCTAAATTTAAGTGACACTAAGTTTGAGTGACGTTAAGTTTAAGCTCTGTTGAAATATGCTCATTTAATTTGAAAGTTTCAATTCTTTTGTTATAGAGATAAGATGGAACCGACTGAAGCAATTATGATGGAGACTTGGTAAGCAATTATTTCAGAATATAAGATAATGAGTTGTGTAAACATATGTGAAGATGCAGTTTCTTAGAACCTTAACTTTCATTGATAATTCTATGGGTGTAAGTGTTCTACATTGGTCACTTGTGATAATTATTTATAACACTCTTTGCTGTTTAATCATGCACAGGTGACAGAAAAATGAGTAACAATTCCGAGTCATGGATATCAGTAATTGTAAGCTGTTTAGTGCTTTCTCTCTTGCTTTTATTTTGCCTTAATTGTTATATATGCATAGATGTGTGGAAGAATATACTCTTGACTTTTTAGAAGCAGTTACTGTTGGTGTATTAACGATTCTGATTGTGTTATTAATGTTATGACATGAGTTCACTGACCTTTTATAACAGGCATTATCCCTACAATGTTATTTGATGTTACACATATGCCTTCTTTTGTTTGTTTGCAGTTTGTTAAAGGTACCATTGACTGCTTAGCCAGAGATAAATGACAAAGCTGGCTACTGTACAGACTTTTACATACCATGGTGTAGTTATCTGCAAGGACTATGTGCTTTCAAGAAACTTTCCTAACTGCCACTGATAGAGGTTTGTCTGTAGGATATGTTAGGGAAGCCCTTCCAGTTAAGGCCTTGGCTCTGGCAAAGCCCTGGCCCTCGCTGGTCGGACGTATGCCAGCAGACCCAGATGTTTCTGCACTACAAATGTAATCAAGTCACTTTGACTTGTCGATCTGGCCTTCTAAAAGCTGGATCCCCTTTCGAGGTGCCCTTGGAAGCCTTGCCTGGGAAGGTTCTCCAGGTCCTCACTGTGACACAGGGCTCGCCAGCTATCGCAGACTCTGGGTGATGCTACAGTATTTAGACAATTGATGGTGTATCGTTCTAAATCACTATGCTTTCTCTCGTGTGCTAATGATTACACGTATTACCTTGCTTCTTCTCGGTGTGAGTTTCTTGCTTTATTACAAGTATTGTCTTACTTTCATGGTGCCTTCATAGTGAGAGATGCATATGTTATCAAAAACAACAAAGAAGGGGGAATGTGGCTCCTCAGAAACATTTACATAATGCACTATTTACACTAAAGTTTTGCAGGAAGATCATCAATTTCGATCCCTGGCAGAGTAATACTGCCCTGAAGATTTGCGTGTGCGGAGCCAATTTCTAAAAGTTTTACGTAAGGATCCACAATCGGGTGTGCAATGGCAAGGCCCAGCTGGTTTACTAACCTAGGGGAGAAGGTATGCATGTGTTTTATTGCCAACAGGTCTAAAGTGGTCACCTGCTTGACTGGACAAACATTGATCGCCTCTGAGAAGACGAGGCCCCGTGAGAGGAAAAATGATCCAATCACCATCCAGCCCTTGTAGCCGAGAAGGACATTCAGGTAATGTAAAGTCAGCATTTCCAGCTAATGGACTCCTTCCTGCCTAAACAGCACGGCCCCTGAGCTCCAGCCATATGAGCTTTGGAACAGTAGCCAGTAACTTCCAAGTGCAGAAGCAGCAGCTCTCTTTCTGGGGACATTGGACACTATTTTTGTTTTCCTATGCTGTGGGTCTCCTTGTCAGTGACACGGTTGTTTTTGATGGGTTTTTATTGATTGTGATCTGTATTCTATGTATCTTATCTTGGGTGCAACAAATGATGGATAAGTCTTAATAAGATAATGGCTTTACAGGTGAGGACTGTTTTGGCACTCGGGTATTCAAACCCTTCACACAAAAAACTAAGAAAGGGGGAGATGTTGCGGATAGGTAAAACTTGGCAAAATGAAGGCCTTGTTACTCTTGTAAAATCATGGTTCACTTCTGTTACTTCGGCTAAGTAAAAAGGCCTCTGGGAACGAGCTCAGCTTACATAGAGGTAGAAAAAACAAGTTACATTACTTTCACGTGACCACCTCGTGGCTTATGGTGACTGGTTGAATTATTGTTTGTTGTGTCTCTTTGGTATGTATTCATGCCCGAAAAGATAGGCCAAAGATAAAACCTGATAGACTGGTGTCTATTGAGCAGGTATTCGTTTATTACAGCGCCAGTGGTGAGGGGGATATTTCCACCTAACTCACCCACTTTTGTCATGTGTCGTGGCTTATTTATACAGTAGGTACTGCTGAATATCATTATGTCATTACAACATCATCACATAGGTGCCGGAAATAATTTACATACTTTTATGGCATGGCCATAAATAGTTCTTTTTCACTGCGCTTGCGCCTCCCCAATTTAGGTGGTCTTGGGGGTCTTCACTGATGAAGGCTCAAGGTCTTCCTCGCATCTGAACTTTTCAACTTTGTCTTCAGAGCATGCGCAGTTATGGTGAAATAGTCCTTTCTGGATTCAACCGGTCTAAATTCTTTCACTTTGTGGATAATTGGCTTTATCTCTGCCAGCTTTTCATCAGTACGTCCTGTAGCTTTCTAGTATAGCTATACTTGACTAATTTATAGCTTTACTTGTCTATCTTGAAACTATCCACCTGGTGAGTTTCTGCTTATTTAAGCACTAAGCAACTAATTAATTATATACTGACTATTACATTGTATAGAAAGTTGTAATATAGGTATAAAAAGCTAATTCAGGTTATATAGGTATATTCAGGTTATATAGGTATATTCAGGTTATATAGGTATAAAAAGCTATAATTCAGATAGAAAGTTATAATTCAGGTTATATAAGCATCTTGTAACTTTGACACAGGTTATATAGACATCAAGTCCCCCCTTTCTTTAATCCTTGTGAATTCTTTCACAAGTTATATTGTGGTCTCTGCGTGCATTTCTTGAAACTGTTCCTCTTTCAATCCTATGCCTCAACTGGTAACTTTTCCAGTCCTCATAAGATGATGTAGTTCATTTGCAACACCACAGAAAACATTGACTGAATACACAAGTACAGAGAATGATTAGGCCTAAAAACAAAATTCCCATGCATAATTCTTTTAGCCAATTGAAATCTGGGAGCCAAGACATAAGTTTGTCCCATAGGTGAGTTGACCAGGTTGTATCATCCTTTGTTACTTCATGAAGTACCCTTGCATGTTGCCAGATTGTATGTATATCTCTTTCTATTTGCCCTGACTGATCCACATAGGTGCAACAACTAGCGTTTACTAGTGTACAAACTCCTCCCATTTGTGCCGTAATCATATTCAATACCATTCGATTTTGAAATACCACGTCTTTTAGGGAATTGACTTCTATTTGCAACCGTCCAATGGCATCTGTTGTAGTATTTGCAATTATTTCCATTTTCACTGAGATGTTCACTATTGCCTTTTCCAAATGTGCTATTCCTAGAGAAAACAACAAGGCTCTGAGAAAGATATGGAAACCGGTGTTATATCTAATTAGAGGGTTGGACGGTACATTTCGATTAAATCGATTTTTTCAAACTTTTCTCCAAACTCCCCTAACAATCCCTGTAATTGAATCAGTATGATTTATCATCTGTACAGGTGGGACAAGATACCCCATGGTGCAGTGTCTTGTCCAATTTCCAGGTAATTGCTTACGGGCTATTCCATTTCCACACAACCACCAATAACTATGGGAGAATTCATACCTGAAGAAGGATGGCCTGTTGATGAAATAATTACAGTGTATCCTTAAAAATTACAGAGAGATGCGAGAATAATGCAAACGCAAGGCTTTTCAGCTATTTTAAAGATTGAGGAACTAAAAACCAGACGAACAAATGCAGTTTCAGGAAAACCACAAGAAGATGTTTGGCTGGAGATAGTGCTAATAATATGTCTTTGTCCTAACCCTCAGCAAAATTCTGTCTTAACAAATCAAGAAGCTGTTGCATCAGCRTCTGCTTTAAGCAAGGTATAAAAAAGCTTGTTAGAATAAAGAGAAAAAGCCTTTTTTGAAAAGCACTTGGTGTTTGTGTTCGTCTGTTCCAACAATCGGGTTATCGATAAATAACCATCTGGCAAATCACAACTCACTGTAATTTTTACTAAGGTGTCGTAGGTATGCCTGGCACGCAAATAGTTATGCCATTGTTGTGAGGGGACAAGTAAAGATATGTTGAACCAGCTCCATGGTAGAGGAGCAATTTTGGTCCAGTTGCTAGTGTTTTCAAAATAACCAAAATTGGATCCTGCATAATTTAATTCTATATAAGTAACAGATTGATTGACAAGCGTTAACTGGAAAGGAGGTGTTCCCATAGGGGAGCCTGGTCGCTCACATTGATGTCTGTGTTTGTACAGGGAATACGGGCTTAACTTCATCCAGTTACTAGAGGGCACCCCCAACAATGGTGAGCGTAACTGGTGTACCTCTCCACACAACCAGCCATCCCTTATCCCAGTATGGTTAGTTATTGATTCAAGCAAGGACACAGCTATTAACATTGAAGGTTGTAGTAACTTGCCATAAAACAACAAAGCATAGCAACGCATTCATGGTTTACGGCTGATTTTCAGCTTCAGTCCCTCAGCATCAACAGCTGTTGCGGTCCATGGTTTAACAGATTTCTTCACTCGGGTATAATGGATCCAGGTAGGTTTCTCTTTTACGCGAACCGCAGTGAAGGTTGTCAGAAGAACTTGAAAAGGTCCGTCCCACTTCTCCTGTAGAGGATCACCTGAAAAATTCTTAACATATACTCAGTTACCAGGATCAATTGCATGCAATTTATGATTTGGCTGCTTAGGTTGATTTTCAAACACAGTATTAAATTTCTGTTGCAATTGTTTGTTTATTGCTTTTAAATATTCACAGATATATTGATTGCCTACTTGAGCCAAATTTTCATTGAGTAGCATTCAATCCATAAGGTCTACCATAAAGAATTTCGAATGGGCTAACCTTTTCTTTTGATCTAGGTTTCACCCTGAGTCACACAAGGGCGATAGGTAGAGCTTGGTACCAATACAAATTAGTTTCTTGGCAAATTTTTGCTATATGTTGTTTAATCATGTGGTTCATTTTTTCTACTTGGCCACTAGCTTGTGGCCTGTAGGGGATGTGAAGTTGCCACTGAATTCCTAACACTTTGCTGATTGCTTGGACAATTTGTGCACAAAAATGCGTTCCCCTATCAGAGGAAATTTCCCTGGGTACTCCGAACCTAGGGATGATTTCATTTAGTAATGCTTTTACCACTTCTCGAGCTTTGTTTGTTCTACAAGGGAATGCCTCTGGCCATTCAGAAAAAGTGTTAGTTGGTACCAATAGATACCTGAAACCCCCCTTTCTTGGGAGTTCAGAAAAATCTATTTGCCATACTTCCCGTGGAAAAGTTCCCTTGTTAATCACTCCTTGTTCTAACTTAACTGTTGTATTTGGATTGTTCTTTAAGCAAATGTTACATTGCGATGTTACTTCCTTAATGACTTTTAGCAAACGTGGGCCTGCAACTCGTGCTCTGAGATATTGGTAGAGGGGGGCTACTCCCCAATGAGTCTTATGATGTTCAGATTTCACATAGTGTTTTAAAGCTTTTTCAGGTATTACTAATTGGCCTGTTTCTAACTGTCCCCATCCATTCTCTAGAAGTTTCCCTTTATTATCCTGTATCCATTTGTAATCTGATAGCTGATAATTTACTGGTTGCCCAGTATCTACTTCAGTGGGTATCAGAGCAGTCACCACTGATTCATTTCTTTCAGCAGCCAGCCTGGCTTCATAATCTGCCAGTCTGTTACCTTCCTCAGGGAGAGTGTTGCCTATAGAGTGTCCCCGGCAATGCATAATTGCCACCTGTGATGGGAGTTTCACTGCTTCGAGGAGTCTGAGAACATCGKTTGCATATTTGACGACTTTCTTCTGAGCTGTTAGGAGTCCTCTTTCTTTCCAAATCGCGCCGTGAGCATGAACAATTCCAAAAGCATATTTGGAGTCTGTCCAAATATTGATGATCTTTCCCTTGGCTAGCTCTAATGCTCGGGTTAGAGCTATCAGCTCAGCCTTTTGGGCTGAAGTTCCTGCAGGTAATGGATTTGACTCAATTACCTCAGAGACAGTGGTCACAGCATACCCAGCCATCCGCGTCCCTTGTTTCATGAAACTGCTGCTGTCAGTAAACCAGTTGTCAGCATCTGGGAGCGGTTCTTCTTTCAGATCTGGGCGGCTGGAGTACACAGCCTCGATGGTTTCCAGGCAATCGTGCACCACTGGTTCAGCTTTAGATTTCCCTTGCAGAAAGGAAGCAGGATTAACAATGTTAGTTACTTGAATGTCAATGTCAGCAGATTCGGCCAGAACCGCTTGATATTTCAGAAATCTTGAAGGAGACAACCAGTGATTTCCTTTCTGCTCTAGGACAACTGACACTGTGTGTGACACTAGAACGGTCATCTTTTGTCCTAGTGTGAATTTTCTTGCTTCCTCAATGTTCATTATAACTGCTGCAACTGCTCTAAGGCAGGCAGGCCACCCCTTGCTCACAGTGTCAAGTTGCTTGGAGAAATATACTACTGCTCTCTTATAGGGGCCCAACCGCTGTGCCAAAACTTCCAGAGCTATCTCCTGCCTCTCATGTGAGAACAGCCAAAAAGGCTTACTCACGTCAGSAAGTCCGAGGGCTGGAGCTCTCATAAGTTCACACTTCAATTCTTTGAAGGCCTTGTCAGCTTCGGGAGTCCATACCACAGCATTTTTAGAGATCTTTACCAGTTCATATAAAGGCCTCACAATCAGTCCATAGTTGTATATCCACAACCGACATCAACCTGTCATTCCAAGGAAAGTGCGAAGTTCTCTCACAGTTTGTGGCTTAGGTGTTTGGCAGATTGCTTTCTTCCGTGCGGTTCCCAGGGATCGTTGTCCTCCAGAGATTTCATATCCGAGGTAGGTTACTTGTTGTTGCACCAGCTGAGCTTTGAGACACTCGATAACCATTTAATCCCAAAAAATTCAACAGGCTCACTGTCCACTCAAGGCACTCTTTAGAAGTTTTTGTAGCAACTAACAAGTCATCTACATATTGAAGAAGTGTACCTTCCCCAGGTGGGGATTGCCATTGCTCTAATTCCTTAGCCAATTGATTGCCAAAGAGCATGGGACTGTTTTTGAACCCTTGAGGTAACACTGTCCAGGTAAGCTGGCTTCTCCTTCCTGTGCTAGGATTTTCCCATTCAAATGCAAAAATCATCTGACTCTCTTCTGTGAGAGGTAAGCAGAAGGTGGCATCTTTGAGATCTATGACTGAAAACCAGATTAAATCTTCTTGTAATTTTGTTAACAATGTGTAAGGATTAGTGACTACCGGATGGATACTTTTAGTAATTCCGTTAACTGCTCGCAGATCTTGCACTAGTCTGTAAGTTCCATTAGGTTTCTTCACTGGCAGTATGGGAGTATTAAACTCTGACTCACATTCTCTCAATAGTCCTGATGCTAAAAACTTATTAATTATGGGCTCTATTCCTTTTCTGTCCTCCATTCTTAGGGGTATTGTTTTCTAGCTACTGGTCTGGCTCCTGTTTGCAATTCGATTTTAATAGGGTCAGCTAATTTTGATCTTCCCAGAGTATTGGTATCCCATACCCCTGGGTATACCTGATTCAGTATTTGTTCCAGATAGGTGTCATTATTCCCTGTCTTTGTCTCAATTGTTAATCCTAATGCAAGAATTAATTTGTCTTCTGGCACTTTAAATTTTATTTC
>JACAXG010000462.1:2502-17480 GCA_018881555.1 Amblyornis subalaris | reverse complement strand
CTCTGTGCTGCTATGCTATAGATAAGAACTTAATAAACAACCTGATTAGAAGAACATCTCAGCGCCTCCTGCATTTCATTCCAAACTCTGAACAACAGAACTCTCGAAAGAGTAAAGGTAGAAACAAAAACGAGATTCTATCACGTTAGGACGTCTCCTATGATACTGCGCCCGGTATACGTCATCATACGTCTTACAGGAGTTTCCAAACCAAATAAACCAAGAACTTTTAAATCAAATTACAAATACCTTAAATTTTGCAGACGGTTGGTTCTTGTCTACCCCTGCAGAGAGCCAGTGAAGCGTGGAGTCCCTCCAGGAAAATTCCTGGGGCACACCAAGGGAGTCCACAACTCCAACGGATCTAGCAGCCAGGATGAGAAAGGTCCTGCCGCGATAGGTCGCCAAAACTGATGCCCGAAAAGATAGGCCAAAGATAAAACCCGATAGACTGGTGTCTATTGAGCAGGTATTTGTTTATTACAGCGCCAGTGGTGAGGGGGATATTTCCACCTAACTCACCCACTTTTGTCATGTGTCGTGGCTTATTTATACAGTAGGTACTGCTGAATATCATTATGTCATTACAACATCATCACATAGGTGCCGGAAATAATTTACATACTTTTATGGCATGGCCATAAATAGTTCTTTTTCACTGCGCTTGCGCCTCCCCAATTTAGGTGGTCTTGGGGGTCTTCACTGATGAAGGCTCAAGGTCTTCCTCATCTGAACTTTTCAACTTTGTCTTCAGAGCATGCGCAGTTATGGTGAAATAGTCCTTTCTGGATTCAACCGGTCTAAATTCTTTCACTTTGTGGATAATTGGCTTTATCTCTGCCAGCTTTTCATCAGTACGTCCTGTAGCTTTCTAGTATAGCTATACTTGACTAATTTATAGCTTTACTTGTCTATCTTGAAACTATCCACCTGGTGAGTTTCTGCTTATTTAAGCAGTAAGCAACTAATTAATTACATACTGACTATTACATTGTATTGAAAGTTATGATATAGGTATAAAAAGCTATAATTCAGATAGAAAGTTATAATTCAGGTTATATAAGCATCTTGTAACTTTGACACAGGTTATATAGACATTAGTATTTTGATAATGTCTAATTGCTTAAAAAGGCTTGGTTTTTGTAATAAACGAGCTCTCCTTTGCACCTGCCTGGGAACTCTCTGTCTCCCCATCGTCACACGCAGCCAGTTGGCCTTTTTCCACCTTTCCAGTCACCCCCACAGAGCATTAGCTACCATCCACGAGTCAGTATAAAGGTAGAGCTTTGGCCACTTCTCTCATTCGGCTATGTCCAAGGCCAACTGGACGGCTTTGAGCTCTGAAAACTGGCTCAATCCACCTTCTCCTTCGGTAGCTTCTGAAACCTGTCGTGTGGGGCTCCATACGGCTGCTTTCCATTTTCGCTTCACCCCCACAATGCAACAGGAACTGTCCATGAAAAGAGCATATCGTGTTTCCTCTGTTGGCACCTGGTTGTATATTGGGGCTTCTTCAGCACGTCACTTGTTTGTGCTCCTCTTTGTCTGCCAGACCTAAGTTCTCACCTTCAGGCCAATTTGTTATTATTTCCAAGATCCCAAAGCGATTCGGGTTTCCAATACAGGCACGCTGTGTGATCAGGGCAAACCACTTACTCCATGTGGTGTCGGTGGCGTGATGGGTAGAAGGAACCTTTTCTTTAAACATCCACCCCAGCACCGGTAGTCAGAGTGCCGGGAGGAGTTGTACCTCTGCCAATTACCTCTGAGGCAGTCTGAACTCCTTCATAGGCTGCCAGGATCTCCTCCTCTGTTGGAATGTAGTTGGCTTCAGAACCTCTGTAAGTTCTGCTCCAGAATCTCAGTGGTCGGCCTCGAGTCTCACCAGGCACCTTCTGCCAAAGGCTCCAGGAAAGACCATTGTTCCCAGCTGCAGAGTAAAGTATGTTCTTCACCTCTGGTCCTGTCCTGACTGGGCCAAGGGCTACCGTGTGAGCAATTTCCTGTTATATGTGGGCAAAGGCCTGTTGCTGTTCAGGGCCCCAGTGGAAATTGTTCTTCTTGCAGGTCACCAGGTAAAGAGGGCTCACAATCTGGCTTTACTCGGTAATGTGCATTCTCCAGAATCCTATGTCACCGAGGAAAGCTTGTCTTTCTTGCTGATCAGTGGAGACATCGCTGTGATCTTGATGACCTTGATGGGTATCTGACGCTGTCCGTCTTGCCACTTCACTCCCAGGAACTGGATCTCTCGGGCAGGTCCCTTGACTTTACTCTGTAAAGCCGGCTTCCAGGAGAATCTGGATGATTTTTTCCCCTTTCTCAAACACTTCCATTGCCATGTTCGCCCACACAATGATGTCATCCAGGTACTGCAAATGTTCTGGAGCTTCACCCTTTTCCAGTGCAGCCTGGATCAGTCCATGGCACATGGCGGGGCTGTGTTTCCACCTGTTGTAAGGTATTTGAGCCCTGAAATGTGCCCCAGCCAAACCATCTTCAGTTATTCTTATCAGAGCCCTCAGGAATTCATCAAGGTTACTGAAATGTAAACTGCGCTAAATTGTGTTGCGGATAGGTAAAACCTTGCAAAATGAAGGCCTTGTTACCCTTGTAAAATCATGGTTCACTTCTGTTACTTTGGCTAAGTAAAAAGGCCTCTGGGAACCAGTTCAGCTAACTTAGAAGTAGAGAAAACAAGTTACATAACTTTCGCCTGATCACCTCGTGGCTTACGGTGACTGGTTGAATTATTGTTTGTTGTGTTTCAATGGTATGTATTCTGATAAGGGCTAACTGCTTAAAACGGCTTAGCTTTTGTAAAAAAGCTCGCTGTCCTTTGCACCTGCCTGGGAACTCTGTATCTCTCCATCGACACAAAATTGGGAAAGGAAAAGCTGAAGAACAGAATACCAAGACAGCAAGAAATAGATAGACTGTGCTGCACTGAACTAGAACCAATCATATTTTCTAGAAGGTGCATGCAGAGTGCGTGGACAAGATAGGGGGGCCAATCAAGTAATGCGTGATCGCGTGGACAGTAGTGGCAAAATGTATAAGTAGAGTGTAATGTAAACAATAAAGTGTCTTCCGCATAATCATATTGATTCGTTGTTCAGAAGTCCTGAGCTCCCGCATATTGGTGACCCTGCGACGTGATAACACGCTGCGATAATGAAGCAGACCAGCAGACCCTTTGGATTCTGAAGGGAGGTTCTGCAGAGTGAAAAGGCGGGAGGCCCTGGTCGGGTCTGCCGTGGCTGGACCGCGGTGGGGGGAGTTGGAGGACGGCTCCATCGGAGTCCAGGAGCCGAAGAAAGCTCCTGGGAAAAGAGCTCCGGAAAAAACACACTGCAGCGGGCACACCCGAAGAGGTGAGCGACCGGGGGCTGGAGGATGGGAAAGGGACTGTCAAAAGAAGAACAGGACACCTTCAGGGTCCTCTAGCATATTCTCTCCGAGAGAGAAATTAATTATGACCCAGAGATCTTGAAAAGACTGTTAAGATGGGGTCGGGAGAGAGGATTTTTTGCCACCCTCGGGAGTGTTGTCAGCGCCTTAGAATGGGAGAGACTGGGAATCGCTCTGTGGGCCGCTGTAAGTGATGGATTGGTAGAAACTAAGGGACTTAGCACGGTATGAAAGACAATAATAATGGTGCTAAGGCAAATTGAAGCCGAAAAAACAGCTGCGTCAGGGGCAGCGGCCTGTCTAGAGCCAGGCGGTACTGCGGCTGCCTTTCCGACGTATGCACATGAATTCTTTGGGGGAGCAGACCCAGTTATACCGTCCCTACCTTCTGCACCCCCAGAGACGGAGTTACAGGCTCCGCAGCCCGCCCCAGAACCAGAAAAAATGGAAGTGGATGAGCCGCCCCCCCCACAGCTGCCAGGATTACCTACGAAATGTCCCGCGGTTTGCCCTGAAGAGCTAACAATAGCTCTAGGAGGGCACGCATATCCCCCGCTACCCCCCTCGCTGCCTGACTCACTGCGGCTTAGCCAGAGCGAGGATCACAAGGCCCGGCTCCCTGGGAGAGGAGGCCCCAATGGGGGGTCCATCCGCCCTGCGACTCCTGCTGAGGAAACAACTTGGCAAACAGAGAAGGGGGGAAAACAGCAGGAGCAAGAAGGGGAAGAGGGGAAATTTCAGCCGGGGCAAAAGTTAGACCAGAATCGGGGAATGCGATGATTGACTGATCCCCCGGCTCGAGGCCCAGAGCAGAAAAAAGAAAGCCCTGACCACGGGTCCCCGAGCCGCCCTGTGCCCAATTGCTGCGGTGATCCAACTTTAATGCAGTTTGCCACAGAGCAATATTTCTTAGATGCTGTCACTTTAGCTTTCTCCTCTGTCACAGAGTCTTAAGCTTTGTAACAGGTCAACTTGGTTTGAAATTCTCTCTAACTGTATTGTCATTAGTCAGTTTGAATGTGTTCTTCCTCTGAAGATACTTCATTGGTTTTCTCTCATGTATCTCTAAACTCATTGGTTGCACACTGTTATCCCTACCCCTTAAAGCAGCAGAGACAGAGCGGGAAATCGCCTCTCTGCTAACCTCCCCTTCAAGATATGCACCCTGTCCTCCTGGGCAGAGAAGAAATAAACTCAAAATATGGTTACAGAGAGTCCTCTCTCTCGTTCCTTTTACCTTCGCTGCTGCCTCTGTGAAACTGCCTGTGGTAAAAAGCTGTCAGTTTTTGTGGACTGCGAAGAAACCCTGCAGATCGCTCCGGCCCCAGCTGAATACAGCAAAAAGGGGGGCCAAAGCGATACCCGATAATCCTGCTCAGCGATGGCAAGGGATTATATGGGAAGCCCTGATCGAGGGTGAGTTTATTCCACAAGGGTTCCCGGTAATCGCTACCCCCGGTAACCCAAATCAACACCAGTGCGTGGGGCTGGATTGGAAGCTCGTCCGAGAAGGGCAGAAAGCTGTAATGGAGTATGGATTATCTAATTCGTACATGCAAACCTTGTTGGACCACATTTTTACTAGTGGTTTAATGGCTCCGTTTGATTGTAGAAAGCTGGCAGAAATCTTTTTAAAACCCACACAGAGACTGCTATGGCAAGCGGACTGGGAAAGGCGTGTAGAAGCTGCCGTAGTTGGAAATCTTGAACTCCCTGAAGGAGACCCTCGGCAGTTTGCCACCCCAGACATGATGCTGGGGAAAGGGCCTTTTACTGACCCGCAAGCCCAGGCACGTTTACATCCAGCAATTTTGCAGCAGTCTCAGCAGCTAGCTTGGGAGGCATTCCGTACCGTCCCAGACATGGGACTTCCGTCACCATCCTATACAACTGTTAAGCAAGAGGCAAAAGAGACCTTCATGAGTTTCATAGATCGCCTTAAAGGTGCACATGATTGAGTTCCAGGAATGTCTCTAGATGTAAAAACTTCCTTGGGAATGCAATTGGCAGTAGAAAATGCTAACCCTACCTGCAAGAGGATCCTGCAAACCTTGCCTCGAACTGCCAATTTAGTGGACATGGTTGAAGCTTGCTCCAAGGTTGGAACTCCAGAGGAAAAAGCCAGTTACCTAGCAGAAGCACTGGCTGTTGCTCTTAAACCCCTGGTCCAACAGAGAAAAGGTGATTCTAGCCAGAAGTGCTTCAGCTGTGGTAAACTTGTCCACTTCAAGGCATGCCGCTGTGAAGGCTGCAAAGAAAAGTCAGGCAACAGTGACATCTACTGGTTTCTTTAAAAATTGCGGAAGATGTGATAAATTTGGACACCGAGCCAGCGAATGCAGATCGAAATACAAGAAAGACGGAATACCGTTGGGAAACGAGGGACGGAGTGCGAAAGAGGGACGCGCAATGACACAAATGTTCCCCCGCAACCAAGTGGCTGCCTGGATGTCCTCAACTCAGCAACAGCAGGAAGCGCTGGAGTGGACTTAGCAATAGCAATAGAAATAACTTTGCAAAACACTGATATACAGATCATTCCATCGACGGTGAACGGGCCTTTAGGGTATGGGCTTAGTGCCCTGCTGATAGGGAGATCATCCACATCAAAACAAAGCATTTTTGTCTTGCTGGGGCTGGTAGATGCAGATTACTTGGGCAATATTGGGATAATGGTACAAACGTTGAGACCACCTATCCACATTCCAAAAGGTACCCAATTGGCCCAGTTAGTTCCTTTTAAAGCCCTGGTCCCTAGACAAGGGGTCATGCAAAGGGGGAATGGGGATTTTAGGTCGACGGGAACCCCTGAGGTGATGTTCATGTTACCATTATTGAGAGATAAACCAATTAAACCCATTACTTTTCAGTACCCCGATGGAGGAACCCTGTCGACAACAGCCGCATTGCTGGACACGGGGTCAGATGTCACCATTGTTCCCTCATTAGCATGGCCTGCAACATGGCCTCTGGATACTCTGGAAACACCAGTTATGGGGGTGAGGGGTGTGCGAATGACTCGAGTTAGTAAAACCCTCTTAACAGTGTGGATTGAGGAAGAAGCACGTTTGTGCCCAGGTGAAACCTTACGTGATGGATACAATGATCTGGCTGTTGGGACGTAATGCACTGAGCCAGATGGGTTTCTGTCTCACCAACAAGGGTTTTTAGCGGCGGCCATTGAAGGGCGGCCAATCCTAAAATTAAAATGGTTAACAGAAACACCGATATGGATTGATCAATGGCCGCTATCTAAAGAAAAGATCGCCCTTGTTAATGAATTAGTTGAAGATCAATTGAAAAGGGAGCATATCATTCCTTCTATAAGCCCCTAGAACATGCCCCTTTTTACAATCCCTAAGAAGTCTGGGAAATGGAGATTATTACATGACCTTCGAGCCATTAATTCTGTAATGCAGGAAATGGGACCCCTGCAGGCTGGTCTGCCCTCGCCATCCATGTTACCTGTCAATTGGCAACTGTTAGTTATCGATTTGAAAGATTGCTTTTTTACAATCCCTCTACACAAGGATGATAGTGAAAAATTTGCCTTCTCAGTGCCATCCATTAAAAAGGCAGAGCCAGCAAAGAGGTATCAATGGGTTGTGTTGCCACAAGGGATGCGTAATTCTCCTATGATGTGCCAACTGTATGTTGCCTGGGCGCTAGCCCCGTTGAGAAAACGATACCTACAGTATCTTATCTATCATTACATGGATGATATTTTGATAGCAGGGGAACATATAGATGTAGCAGGCCTGCTGCCTGCCTTACAGCAACAATTGCAAGAGGCAGGCCTTCAAATTGCCCCTGAAAAAATCCAACAACAGGCCCCATGGAAATATCTGGGAATGCTTATCACTGAAGCCCAAATTCGGCCCCAGAAATTAACAATTTGTACGAAAATTCGGACTTTGACAGATGCTCAAAAATTAGTTGGGGATGTACAGTGAATTCGTAGTACCTGTGTCATAACTAATGAAGATCTTGAGCCCCTAATGCCATTATTGAAAAGGGGAGGTCAGGCCAATTTGCCGTGCAAGCTGACTGAAAAACAACAGAAAGCTCTTACTCAAATTGCTACTAAATTGGGTAATTCCTTTGCAGATCGTTGGTCTCCTACCTTGCTGTTGTCCGTGGCTGTGTTGAATAAAAAAAAACGTGTGATGGCTATACTGATGCAGTGGGATGGCCAGGCTAAACAGCCATTAAAGATCTTAGAGTGGGTGTTTTTACCATTCAATATGGGTAAATCTGTGACTATGTGAATGGAGGCTATAGCAAAAGTTGTGGTCAAGGCACGGAAACGAACATTGGAAATTGCAGGAATGGAACCCCAAAATATTCTTCTTCCATTGACTAAGGATTACTTGCAATGGGCATTGCAGAATTCTGACACCTTGCAATAAGCATTGTTAAATTTTTCAGGTCTCATTAGCACTCATTTTCCCCCTCATAAATTCTTTTCTTTACATCAACAGGTCGAGGAACTACCTTGGTTATCAAAGCAACCTGTAGAAACCCTCACGGTTTTCACTGATGCCAGTCGAAAGACTTCTAAAGCAGGATTGACTTGGCAGGACAAAGGCGAGTAGCTCTGTGAAATCCTTGAGGGACCAGGAGACTCTTTGCAGGTTCTTGAATTGCGTGCTGTTATCCGAGTATTTAAAAAATGGCCAAATGATCCTGTTAACATCGTTTCTGATTCTCTTTACGTAGTAGGTGTTGTTGAGCGCATGGAACAATCATTACTGAAAGAAACCCAAAGCCAGCGGTTGTAACAGTTCTTTGTGCAACTATGACAGTTACTTAATTCTCGTAAGCAAGATTATCACTCATATATGGAGTCACTCTGGTTTAATGGAAAGTCTGGCTTTGGGAAACGAGAAGGCTGACCAATTGGTGGCACCACTTTGGGCCTCTGCTTCCCCCAATATTGATAGGTTTGGTCAAGCCAGAAGGGCTCACAAGTTTTTTCACCAAAGCGCAAAGGTTTTACACAAACAATTTGGAATATCGCTGCAGAATGCTCAAGGAATCATCTCAACTTGTCCACAATGTCAGGGTATGATTGGTGGATTGGGTCCTGGGGTTAATCCTCGCGGCCTAGGGCCTCTACAATTATGGCAAACTGATGTGACTATCTATGCCCCTTTTGGTCGCTTCAAACACCTTCATGTAACCATAGATACTTTTTCTGCCATGGTTTGGGCCACTCCTATGACAAGTGAAGGATCTCGTTTTGTCATTCGACACTGGCGAGGCTGTTTTGCCGTGATGGGCTTGCCTCAAGAAATCAAAACAGATAATGGGTCAGGTTTTATAGCCCAACGAACCCAAGATTTCTCGGCTCTTTAGGGAGTGAGGCATAGCACAGGCATTCCAGGTAAATCTACTGGACAAACCATAATTGAAAGAACACATCAGGTACTAAAAGGGCTGCTTGATAAACAAAGAACAAGGGAGGATGGGCTGAGCCCGCAGGACAGAGTACTGAAAGCAGTTTATGTTATGAATCATCTACAGTTAGTAGGTACTGGCAGTGACCCACCAGCATTAACACATTACTCAGGTTTGCAGCAAGATTCTGAATTGATACAGCACCGACCAAAAGTTCGTTTTAAAAATCCTATGTCAGGGTCATGGGAAGGGCCTGTGGAGTTATTAATGGGGGGGAAGGGGTTATGCTTGTGTCATTACAGATAAAGGACCCCGATGGATACCAGCGAAATGGGTTCGCCCCTGGCTTGAGAAGGAGACTCCAGTCCCTAATATTACCGATAAATAAACATTGGGGGGGTTTTTTTGTTTTTTTTTCCTTTTACCCTAGGTGTTGCTGCTGCTCCAACTCTGGTTACGCTTAATAAGTTGACATGCTGGAAAGTTAAACAGTTAAAGTAGATATTCACTAATGCAGATAGTAATAGACACAGTATGTTGCAGAATAGAACTGCTATAGATTTTTGTTATTGGCACATGGGCACGGGTGTAAGAATTGTGAAGGGAACTTTGTAACTACTCTTAGCCATTACTGTATTGTTTTGTGTTATTTCATGTATAATGAAATTGGCGATCCATTTCGTGGAAAACTTACTAGAAGGGGTTTGGCTGGTGCAAGAAGAAAAAGGGGGGAATTGTTGTACGGTATTTGAGCCCTGAAATGTGCCCCAGCCAAACCATCTTCAGTTATTCTTATCAGAGCCCTTAGGAATTCATCAAGGTTACTGAAATGTAAACTGCGCTAAATTGGGAAAGGAAAAGCTGAAGAACAGAATACCAAGACAGCAAGAAATAGATAAAGACTGTGCCGCACTGGACTAGAACCAATCATATTTTCTAGAAGGTGCATGCAGAGCGCATGGCCAAGATAGGGGGGCCAATCAAGTAATGCGTGATCGCGTGGACAGTAGTTGTAAAATGTATAAGTAGAGTGTAATGTAAACAGTAAAGCATCTTCTGTGTAATCATATTGATTCGTTGTTCAGATGTCCTGAGCTCCCACATCCACCCCTGGGGCAATCAGTTCCAGGTGTACTGCACGCCCCTCCAGGTGAAAGCAAACTGGGGCCTGCACTCTGCTGCCAGACGAATGGAGAAGAACGCATTAGCAATGTCAATAGCGGCATACCACTTTGCTGCCTTGGACTCTAGTTCATACTGGAGCTCCAGCATGTCCGGCACAGTGGCACTCAGTGGTGGGGTAACTTCATTCAAGCCATGATAGTCCACTGTCAGTCTCCATTCCCCATCCGACTTGTGCACAGGCCAGATAGGACTGTTGAAGGGTGAATGGGCCTTGCTGGCCACCCCTTGGCTCTGAAGCTCACGGATCATCTTGTGGATGGGGATCACGGCATCTTGATTCGTCTGATACTGCTGGTGATGCACTGTCAAGGTGGCAATCAGTGCTCGTTGTTCTTACACCCTCAGGAGTCCTGTTGCAGAAGGGTTTTCTGACAGTCCAGGCCAAGTGTTCAATTGCCTAATGCCCTCTGTCTCCACAGCAGCTATCCCAAAAGACCACCTAAGTCCTTTTGGGTCTTTGAAATAACCACTCCAGAGGAAATCTATGCCCAGAATACAGGGGGCCTCTGGACCAGTCACAATAAGGTGTTTCTTCCACTCTTTCCTGGTCAAGCTCACCTCAGCTTCCAGCAGGGTCAACTGCTGCGATCCCCCTGTCACTCCAGCAATAGAAACAGATTAAAATGCACTGCGCACCAGTGTCCACCAAAGCCTTGTATTGTTGTGGTTCTGATGTGCCAGGTCATCGGATCCACACAGTCCAAAAGACTCGATTTTCCCTGGCCTCTACCTGGCTAGACGCAGGGCCCCTCTTGTCCGGGCTATCATTCTTTCCCTGGGCATACGTTCTGGAGGTCCCTTCAAGGGAATCAGACATGTCATCCTCCGTTCTGTTATTCCTGGCAGCTCAGCTATGGGAAACTGGAGCTACATTCCTTCTGGTGGAACTCCCTCTATTAGTAGTCCTCTCCTTCAGTTCATGCACCCATGCTGCCAGGACAGAAGTTGGTTTTCCATCCCACCTTCTTATATCTTCCCCATGGTCAAACAGGAAGAACCACAGGTCAGCTTGTGGGGTGTACCCTCTCTCCCTAGCTAGAGGACATCTAATAGTAGGGCCTCTGGTCTGTACCAAAGAGATTTGAAGAAGGTCCTCTTTAAGCTCCTTCCTGAGTTTCTGATGGGTCTCTTCAATCCTGTCTTCCATCTTCTGTATACAGTCGTTCAGATTTGTTTCCACAGCTGAGATTTTTGCTTGTGCTGGGCCATGCACACTGTCTTCATACGCCCGGAGCCTCCTTGTCATAGCACCCACTGTCTCATCCCCCTCATTCCACTGCATCATCGCTAGGGCAGGGGCATACTCTTGTGGCCCAAGTTATGCAAGTTTGAGCCACATCACTGATGTACATTTTACCATGTCCGGACTTCTAAGGAATTGGTCATCATCTGAGAAAATGGTCTCTTATCACAGCCACTTCTCTCAAGCATTGAATTCCATGCTCCATGGTCTTCCAAAGGCCTAGCTGCAGCTGTAGATCTTCTTGGCACAGGTATCTTTCCTTCACACTTGTTAAGAGCCGTGTCCAGAGGCTGAGAGATTCCAGCCTCCTTGCAATCCCCTGGTCAATACCCACATCACGTGACAGGGATTCCAAGTGCCTCACTTCATTACTATCCAAAATTATACCATCACCTGTGGTGTCCCAGATTCGGATAAACCAACTTACCATAGACTTGTCAAACCATCGGGTAAGATCTTTCCTTAGATTGCAAAGGTTTTCTATGGACAGGAACTCAGTAATGATTTCTGGTTCTCATTCCTCTGCTGGCCGTGAGGGTCCTGGTTCCTCATCATCATCAACTGGGCGAACAGATTTGGTTTTGTACTTCCTTCTCTGGACAGGGGCAACTGCCCTTGGCTTAGGCTCCCTGTCTGGTTTAACTGCAGCCTGAGTGACTGAAGTGTCTGCTGATCTATTCTCCTGCTGCTCTGGCTGTACCTGCTGCTCTACAGTATCGATCAGTGGGCACTAAGCATTAGCCAGGGCCCAGCACATTTCAGTCATCTTCTTCTTTTTAGACTTGTCATTGTAATTTTTCTTTCAGGTATTTCCCCAATTCAGCTGGATTCTGAATTTGTTCAGTGGGAAAGTTCCAAGCTATCGGGTCAGAGAATTCCTTCAGGGTTTGGCCTATGTCCTCCCACATCCCATGCCACTCAGGATTTTCTTTGACTGGGGCAGATGTCTGGACAACCTCTCTGGAAATCTCAGCCCTGATTCTAGACATGCTGCAGACCATATAGAGATCTAACAAACCTAACAGATGTAACAACAAAAAGGTGGTATCTTTAACATCCAGGGGGAACTGAACATTCTCAAAAGGTGACGTTCCAGATCTGAAGGGGAAGAACGAGGTGAAAGGCTGGGAAAAATTACCCCTTACTTCTCCCCCAACAGACTGAATGTAATTATTAATAAACCCAACAAAAAGACTGACAAGATCAGGACGGAGAAACAGCAGAGAACACACATCCCAAATAACTCTCATTGTCCCTGATGTTATCATTAGATAAGTTTTGGCACAGGGCCTATCAATGCAGCAGTCCTGATTCGCGTCCCCGATATGTAAAAGACATATGCCAGGGCCACAATTGCCAATATATATGGATAAGCACACATGCCTAGGTGCCAGAAAGACATAGAAGCAAGTACCATGATGACTACTGCTTGCTGTACCCAATACAAAATGTTTTAAACAAGAATGTATTTTTTTTTTCACATTCTCTTGCCAAATTTTAGTTGGGCGCCAAATTTTGTCTTGGTTTGGAGACAAATTTAAGAGAGGACTCTCTAGAATCAATCCTCCTCTCCAAAAGGGTTCGAACAATCCCATTCCACCAATAGGGAATGAATGCTAGTAGGCCAAAGGGAAAAAAAATTAAACAGTTTATTAACAAACAGAATGCCCACCCACAAGGCAGGGGGGGAAAGTAAATAACTATTAAGCACTAAACTGTCAGAACCCACTTCCCCCCGTCAGGATCCGCTCGCACGAGCGGGGGTCGTGATGGTTCTATCACCGATCTCAGGAGTGCAAAAGACAAACGGGGATTTCAATTTGAATCAACAATGCACCTTTATTGCGTGCCAACAACACGATTATGTGATAGAGGGGAGAGAGAAAGAGAGAGGAATAAAGTAGTGTGGGGAGAGAGAGAAAGAGGGAGAGGGGAATAGCTACCAACGGATGATACGAAGTCCTCGTGGTCCAGCCAATAGACTCATCGACGTCCGTGGGGAGCGCTCAACTGGGTTAACTTAGAGTGTCTCTCTATAGTCTTTTTCATGAGCAGGGGGGACAATTGGCCAGAAGGTGAGGAATTTTGACACTATTGTTTGAGGCCTGTGGTTTTTGGGGTACAGAAGCAGGTGTTCTGGACCAATTATTTCTTCTCGGTCCGGTGCAAGCACGGCGCCATCACGGTCTGTCCTCCTCGCTCCAGTGCAAGCACAGTACCACCACAATCTGTACCAATTTTCTCAGGAATGCATTGTGCATTGTAGTTCTCCATGGGTGCACCTACAGGCAATACTTGGCAAACATCTCACCTCAGCCAGGCCAGGACTCCTGAGCAAAAGTCCTCTTTTGCTTCTGGGGTGTTTTAGGGTTTTCCGTCTCTGTCCTTGTCAATGATCGTGAGGCAGATGAGAGATTCTCGAACCGTCTCTTACACCCCCCCACACACACAGAAACAAAAACCCAAAAAATGTCCAGAGAGTGGAGGCATTTCAAGAGGAATACACCTTTCCCAACACGTGGTCCAAAATGGCACCGGCTTTTCACGCTGAGTGCAGCAGACCCCCCATGGAGCAATCCAGCAGCAGAGGAAAATCCCAGTGGCTACCTGGTGTCGACCTTTTGTCCAACAGCAGTCGCGGCAGGTGAAAAACAGCTGGGCTGGAGCCCTTTGGTGTGCTTTCTGTCCCCAGCTTGGCTCCCCGGGGCATGGGGCTGGGCAGAGCTGCTCTACTCCCTCTGATCCTGCTCCTGCCGATCTTGGAGCTGCAGCCAGTTCAGTTCAGCTCCCGGCAGCCGAAGACTGCTACTCCAGCTTCTCCAATCCAGGTGATGTCTATATAACCTGTGTCAAAGTTACAAGATACTTATATAACCTAAATATACCTGTATAACCTGAATATGTCGCTGTTGTATCGGAGATGGAGCAAAATCAGGACACAAAGTAGCATCCAAGAAGAAGGTGAAAATGGCATTATTTATTAATATACAGATCTGTTTTATACCTTAGTACACTTGAATGCCATAAGGCCATTGGTCCCTTGGCCACCCACCTCTCAGGGTGATTGGCTGGACCTCATAACACCCACTTCAAAATATTTCTTTAGTCAATATCATAACAATACTGCATTGTCGCTGTTGTATCAAGGCGGGCGGAGAAGAACACAAAATACAATCCAAGGAGTACACGAAAAAGGTGGCAAAAAGTGGTATTATTTATTAATATACTGACCTCTTTATACCCTAGTACACCTGAATGCCATAAGGTCATTGGTTCCTTGACCATCCACTGTGGCCCTACATTTTGCAGTTCTTCAGATGTGCAGTGTTTTTGGTTCAGCGAAATAGTTTCTCACGCACTTTTGTGTAAACACGAATTGTTGACCTAACGGCAAAGATTGTTATGAATTCCTAACCTATATGATAGACAACACTATTGACCAGTGGACAGCAGGAGGTGGCATTCCTATCCTCCAATCCATGGTACTTTCTGAAAACATATAAATGAAATGAGGGCAGAGGCCGGCTCTCTCTCTTCTTCCTCCCTTTTGGCCTCTGCCTGTTGGAGAGCCCTGACAGCTGTCTCCGTGTGTTTATTCGAACCCGAGAACAACATCTGGTTGGCCCGTACGGTTTCGTAAGTTGTCARGGGGTTTTCTCCCCGGGTAGTTAGGGCTGTTTGAAATGGAGATCGCAAATTTGTCATGCGATGCCTTGGCVTTGCAAGTTTTGGAAGTAGC
>JACAXG010000461.1:98558-111860 GCA_018881555.1 Amblyornis subalaris | reverse complement strand
ACATCTTTGCCTGAGAGCCCCGTAATTTCAAAGGTACAGTAATTTGAAGGAGGGAGGGGGTCATTCCTGTGCTCAAGGGAGGTTTCCCACCCTCCTTGACAGACACCTGTCCTTCAAACCAGGACAGTCAGGTTGGAAGGGACCAGAGGGCCATCTGGTCTGGCCTCCCTCCTCAAGCAGAGTCATCCTAGAGCACATTGCACAGGATTGTGTCCAGACAGCTCTTGAATATCTCCAGTGAGGGAGACTCCACAACCTCTCTTGGCAATCTGTTCCAGTGCTCGGTCACCTGCACAGTAATGTAGTTCTTCCTCATGTTCAGGTGGAACTTCCTGTGTTCCAGTTTCTGCCCATTGCCTCTTGTCCTATTGCTTGGCACCACCAAGAGCCTGGCTCCATCCTCTTGACACCCTCCCTTCAGATACTTATAGACATTGATGAGGTCCCCTCTCAGTCATCTCTTCTCAAGGCTGAATAGGCCCAGCTCCCTCAGTCTTTCCTCATAAGAGAGGAGCTCCATGTCTCTCCTGTACTGAGGAGCCCAGAACTGGACACAGCACTCCAAATGTGGCCTCACCAGGGCTGAGTAGAGGGGCAGGATCACCTCCCTCGACCTCCTGGCAATGCTCTTCCTAATGCATCCCAGGATTCTGTTGGCCTTCTTGGCCACACTTGGGTCATGGACAGTTTGCTGTCCACCAGGACCCCCAGGTCCTTCTCCACAGAGCTGCTTTCCAGCAGGTCGGCTCCCACCCTGTACCGGTACCTGGGCTTATTCCTCCCCAGGTGCAGAACTCTGCACTTGCCTTTGTTGAATTTCAGACAGTTCTTTTCTGCCCATCTCTCCAAACTCTCAAGGTCCTTCTGAAGGGCTGCACAGCACACGGGGGTATTGACCACTCCTCCTAGTTTTGTATCATCAGTGAACTTGCTGTCTGAAACAACACATTTAAATACACAAATAGACTGTATCCTTAGCCTAACGCGTGCTAAGTGTGCATGTTAAAAGTAACAACGGGAAACAAAAAAAAATATTTTTGAATCTACTGTATCAATAAAATTCTTGTGAATTTTTTTCTACATTAAATTCTTAGAAGCATCTTAATTTCACTGATTGACATGGTTGCAAGAATCTATTAAGCTATGACTGAACATTTGTCCTGGTTTCAGCTGGGGTGGAATTAGTTTTCTTCTTAGTAGCTGGTACAGTGCTGTGTTTTGGATTTAGTATGAAAATAATGTTGATAACACACTGATATTTTGATTGTTGCTAAGTAGTGCTTACCCTAAACTTTTCAGTGTCTCATGCTCTGCCAGTGAGCAGGTGCACAAGAAGCTGTGAGGGAACATGGCCAGGACAGCTTACCTGAGCTGGCCAAATGGATATTCTATTCCATAGAATGGCATGCTCAGAATATAAACTGGGTGGAGCTGGCCAGAAGCCACGAATCGTTGCTCAGGGACAGGCTGGACATATATCAGTAGGTGGTGAGCAACTGTATTTTGCATCACTTGTTTTCCTTGGGTTTTATTTCCCTCTTTCTCTCCTTTTCATTACTATTATTATTACTATTATTTTATTATTATTATCATTATAATAATATTTTATTTCAATTATTAAACTGTTCTTATCTCTGCCCATGAGGTTTAGGTTTCTGTCTGATTGTCCTCCCCACCTGGGGGAGGGTTGGGGTGGGGGGTTGAGTGAGTGGCTATGTGATACTTAGTTGCTAGCTGGGCTTAAACCATGACATCAGGCTCTTATCTAGGCATGTGTATCATGGACAACAATTCTAACAGTGTATAGGTTGCCAGCTAGCATATAGTGGAACTTAAGCAGAAATGTGAATCCCAAGAATCTTGTATGTAATTATTTCCTTATATTAATGTCATCTATCATATATGCTGTTGGCTAGCATCTTTCATTATATATCTCTAATGAGATTTCTGATGGGTTCCTTTATTCATAAGCATATATGCATGTTCCAGTCATTAGCAGCACTGTAGGCTATTTGGACAAAGTGTCTTTCAAGGATAGGTATCTGAATACATTGTTCAAATATTTTCTAGTCTGCCAATCCACTGTTAAACACTATTACAGGTGTCTGTGAAGGGCTACTGGAGTCCTTACTGGAGACTGTGGGCAGTCTTGCTCATTAGTCTAGCAGGCAGCTGTAAGACCCCAAAACTTGCTCGATGAGACTCTTGAAAGGGCTTATGTTTTTTTATGTATCCTGAGTTAGAGGCACAGGAGAAATACCAACAAGATATTCTCAATAGGTCGAAACAACAAAAAACTTTACTGGCAACTTCAGAAAATCAGTGAACTTTGGCAACAGTTTAGAGCAACATTCAATCAACATGAAACATTTCACAAAGCATTAACTTTGCCCATTAAACTTAGCAAACTCCAAGCCCATCCATTTTTAAGTTACTCGAAACTCTGAGAAGAGGGAATTAGAAGAAGGAGAAAGGTAGAAAGAGAGAAAATATGTAGAAAAGATCAAATATGAACAAATATAGCTACCTGTCCTGGTTTAAAAGACAGGTGTCTGTCAAGGAAGACGGGAACCTTCCTGGAATGGAAAAGATGATCCCCCTCCCTCCAAATTATTATAACTTTGAAATTATGGGGCTTTCAGGCAACGATATGGGAAAAGGAATACCAGTTCTTTACTAGGATGCGTGTATATATATAACAAGACAGACAAACAGCAGCAACAAAAAAGCAGAAAACCCAATAACAGCCTTTTCTCACCCATTGAGCAATGTCCCTTTTTGGTGTAGTTATGACCACAACTGGCAGGGGGCGTTGGCAGGCCCTGTTGAGGCAGGGCAGGTGTGATGATTCCCTCACGGCTGCAGGGGGCACTGTGGCACAAGCTTGGCGACCTCTCACGTGGCGGGGCGGCTCAGGCAAGAGGGAGGAGGGGAGATGGCTCCCCATGCAAAACAGCACCACTCCAGATGGCGAACTGGACTGCAACAGCAACCTTGGAGCAGAAGCAGCAGCGGGAACAGCAGGACGGGCTGTGCTACAGTGTAGCAACAACCTCAGAGCAGGAGCAGCTGAACGCTCCCTGCAACACGCATGACTGTTATCTGCTCCCAACCAGGCACAGACTGACCCACCTCCAGCTAAGAGACTGCTAAGTTACAATGTAGCAATACCCCCGGCTAGATGCACACACACCTCCACCCACGCAGCCATGCTGCTCCAATCCTGGAAGGGAAGAGAGCAACTCCCAGCCCCGCCCCCACTAGGATCCCGGGCCAAGCCCACATATACTGCGATACCCCCGAGCCGGGAAAGGGGAAGGAGAGAGAAGGAGAAACAGTGACAACATGAGTATGGGATAACAATCCCCAAGACACTACCGCTTCAGGTTTCCAATGGTGTCTCAGCTGATATAAAATCCAAGGGATGTAGGGTCAAGATGTGCTTGCCTTGTGTTCTGGGTTAAGTACCCTTTGGCTGTCCTGAGCCCTTACCCCAGGTGGGACTTCCGATCATCTGGCCACTTAGGATCTGGATTAGGGGCTCCAGAGGCGGGGTGTGGAGCATTGCCTCCAATGTTCCAGTGATTGGCAGCCATTGCGGGGGTGGGGTGTGCAGAGCAGGACATTGCCTCACCAGGCCAAGGCCTGACCTGCCCCTTCCCCCACACACATGCCCAAAATGTTTCGAGCCAGCAATCCTTCCAGTCTCTCACAGCAGCTGCTTAGCAATTATGCTTTCAAAGCTACTGTTACTTTAGCCATAGAGCTAAAGGGGGGCTTTTGCAGCATTGCTCTGGCCTACAATGCATAATGCATTTTTGTTCAGTAGCTATTACTTTGGTGCAGGGTTTGTATTTTGTTTGAAGCAGATGATAAGACACTGTGTTTGTCTAGTTTTTGTAGGAGTTGTCATACAAGAGACCTTTGCCCTTATCACAGAACACTCCAACATAAGGAATAGCAATACTGTCTTTAACCAACTTTGTGTCTTCATCCTAGAACAATGAGTAATCCTTTCTTATGAAAAGCTTAAATCACTGAGTATTTTTGAGGAATGAGACTTCTCTGATATTTCAGTATTCTGTTAGGAGTTTATATATAAAGTGAAAAGATTATTTTGAAATGCTGCAATATTATACACAGAGGTGGAGTTTACTCAGGCATGATGTTTTCTCCTCAGTCTTTGTGCATTTCAAAAGATGGTTGGTGTATTGGCTTTCCATTACAAGGTTTTGGTAACAGGGGGGTACAGGGGTGGCTTCTGTGAGAAGCTGCCAGAAGTCAGAGCCAATGCCAGCCAGCTTCAAGACAGACCCACCACTGGCCAAGGCCAGGCCAATCAGCAATGGTGTGACATCCCACCCTTAAGGGGAAGGGAGCACCCAAGATTCATAGATGCTTGTGGTTGAAAGGAACAATGAAAGTCAGAGGGTCTGCAAAAGCTTACATAGTTTTATTAGTAAATTACACACTTAGCATGGAAATTGGTATGTTAGTCCCTGACCTATTATATAAGCACATGGCAGTGGGTTTTGGATAAAGGGGTAGGGAAGAGAGACTTTAAGGAGGGAGAGAGAAAGAAAAGGAGAAAGAGAGACCACGAGTCCTGGCTATCAATGTTTGAGACATGCATGTTAGCCCCCTTATCTTCCAGGCTTCTACGGGTGGTAGTGCCTCTGGGATAACATATTTAAGAAGGGGGCGGGAGGGGGGGAACTGCTGCGCAAGAGCAGCTGTGAGAGGAATGAGAATATGAGAGAAACAACTCTGCCAACACCAAGGTCAGAGGAGAAGGAAGGGGAGGAGGTGCTTCAGGCGCCAGAGCAGAGATTCCCCTGCAGCCCCTGATGAAGACCATCGTGGGTCAGGTTGTCCCCATGTGGCCCATGGAGATTAATGGTGGAGCAGCCCATGGAGGACCCCATATCAGAGCGGGTGGATGTGCCCAAAAGAGGTTGTGACCCTGTGGGAAGTCTGTGCTGGAGCAGGCTCCTAACAGGACCTTTGACCCTGTGGGGGACCCACACTGGAGGAGTTAGTGAAGAACTGCAGCCCATGGGAAGGACACACATTGGAGAAGTTTGTGGAGAACTGTCTCCTGTGGGAAGGACCTCACGCTGGAGCAGGGAGTGTGAGGAGTGCTCCCTCTGAGGAGGAAGGAGCAGCAGAGACAACATATGACTGCAACCCCTATTCTCTGTCCTCCTGTGCTCTTGAGGTAGAGAAACTTGTGAGGTTAATCCTGGGAAGAGGGGAGGAGTGGGGGAAAGGTGTTTTAAGATTTGATTTTATTTCTCATTGCCATCCTACGGATTTGTAATAAATTCAATTACTTTCCACTAGTTGAGTCTGTTTTGCCTGTGACTGTAATTGGTGAGTGATTTCTCTCTGTCCTTATCTCAACCCAAGAGCTTTTCATTGTATTTTTCTCTCCCCTGTCCAGTTGAGAAGTAGAAGTGATGGAGTGGCTTGGTGGGTACCTGGCATCTAGCCAGGGTCAACCCACCACAACAGTAAAAAATACATATAAGGTGGGCCAAGTAATAATTTGTCAAGTTAGTGGTATTCAGTTAATTCCTGCTTTGTTTTAAGGTGCTTTTGTATTTAAAACATCACATTTCTCACCATATTTTTGTTCTTGGTTTCAGTCTTATTAAGAACAAGTGATTTTCTGTCTCAAAAGAACACAGAATGGGAAGGTCTTTCGTGTTGTAAGCTCTGCACAAAGAAGTATGTGAATTGTAGTTTTCTCTCAAGCATATATAGGAGGGCTATACTGGCCTACTAATGCAGGCATTATTAATTTCCTTGGTTTGATAGGTACTGGTTAACATTGTGTATGATAGAAAGACTTGGTGCTATGATCACTTCCCTGGGGAGTCTGTTCCAGTGTCTGACCACCTTCTGGGGGAAGAATCTTTTCCTAATATCCAACCCAAACCCCCCCCGACACAGCTTCATCCCATTCCCTTGGGTCCTATTACTGGTCACCAGAGAGCAGAGATCAGTGCCTGCCTCTCCTCTTCCCCTTGTGAGGAAGCTGTAGACCGCTATGAGGTCTCTTCTCAGTCTCCTCCAGGCTGAACAAACCAAGTGACCTCAGCCACTCCTCATAAGGCTTCCCCTCAAGGCCCTTCACCATCTTCATAGCTCTCCTTTGGATGCTCTCTAATAGCTTTATATCATTCTTATATTGTGGTGCCCAAAACTGCACACAGGGCTTGAGGTGAGGCCGCACCAGTGCAGAGTAGAGCCGGACAATCGCCTCCCTTGCCTGGCTGGCGATGCTGTGCCTGATGCACCCCAGGACACAGTTGGCCCTCCTGGCTGCCAGGGCACTGCTGACTCATATTCAACTTGCCATCAACCAGAACCCCCAGATCCCCTTCCGTGGGGCAGGTCTCCAGCATCTTGTTCCCCAGTCTGTTCGTACATCCAGGGTTGCCCCATCCCAGGTGCAGAATCTGACACTTGCCCTTGTTAAACTTCATACGGTTGGTGATTGCCCAGCCCTCTAATTTGTCGAGGTGTCTCTGCAGGGCCACTTTGCCTTTGAGGGAGTCAACAACTCCTCCCAAACTTAGTATACCTTTGAGTCCTATGTCCAAGATGTTGAAGAGAACTGACCCTAAGATGGAGACCTGTGGAACCCCACTAGTGACCAGTCACCAGTCTGATGTCACCCCATTTACTATAACTCTTTGTGCCCAACCTGTGAGCCAGTTGATCACTTATCACATGATGCGTTTGTCCTGCTGTGTGCTGGACATTTTGTCCAGAAGGATATTGGGAGAGACAATGTCAAAAGCTTTACTGAAATCCAAAAAGATTACATCAACTGGCTTCCCTTGGTCATTTAGTTGGGTAACCTTGTTGTAAAAGGAAATTAAATTTGATAAAATCCCCTCTCAGTCTTCTCTTCTTGAGGCTAATCAGGCCCAGCACCCTCAGCCTATCCTCTTTAGAGTGGTGCTCCAGTCCCTTAATCATCTTTGTACCCCTCCGTTGGATTCGCTCCAGGAGTTCCATGTCTCTCTTGTACTGAGGAGCCCAGAACTTGACACAGGACTTCAGATGCAGTCTCATCAGGGCTGGGTAGAGGGGCAGGATCACCTCCCTTGACCTGCTGCACCTGAGGATACCATTGGCCTTCTTGGCCACTGTTGTGGGTTGACCCGGGCTGGATGCCAGGCACCCACCAAAGCTGCTCTCTCGCTCCCCTCCACAGCTGGACACAGGAAAGAAAATAAAACAAAGGGTTCATGGGTTGAGAGAAGGACCAGGAGAGATTGCTCATCAAATACCATCATAGGCAAAACAGGCTCAACTTAGAGATGTAAATTAAGTTTATTACTAATAAAATCAGAGCAGGATAATGAGAAATAAAATAAACCCTTAAAAACACCTTCCCCCCCCACCCCTCCCTCCTTCCCAACTCTACCTCCTCCCACCAACGGCGCAGGGAGACAGGGAATGGGGGTTATGGTCAGTTCATCACCTGTGGTTTCTTCCGCTGCTCAGGGAGAGGAGTCGTTCCCCTGCTCCACTGTGAGGTCCCTCCCACAGGAGACAGTTCTCCATGAACTCCAATGCGAGTCCATCTCACAAACAGCTCCCCACAAACTGCTGCATGGTGAGTTCATCCCATGGGCTACAGTACTCCTCAAACTGCTGCAGCGTGAGTCACTCTTCCACGGGGTGCAGTCCTTCAAGGACAGGCTGCTCCAGCATGGGAGCAGGGCCCCTCTCTCCACAGGCCTCCCACGGGCTCACAGCCTCTTCTCAGGTATCCACCTGCTCTGGCATGGGGCTCCTCCATGGGCTGCAGGTGGATCTCTGCATCCCCGTGGATCTCCATGGGCTGCAGGGGGATAGCTGCTTCACCATGGTCTTCACCACCAGCTGCAAAGGAATCTTGGCTCCAGTGCCCAGAGCACCTCCTCCCCCTCCTTCACTGACCTTGGTGTCTGCAGAGTTGTTCCTCTCACATGTTCTCACTCTGCTCTTCTCTGGCCGCAATTACAACTGTGCAAAGACTTTTTTTCTTTCTTCTTAAATATATTATCACAGAAGCATTATACCGTTTCTAATTGGCCCAGCCTTGGCCAGCAGCACGTCCATCTTTGGAGCCACAAGGGATTGGCTCTGCTGGACACTGAGGAAGCTTCTGGCAGCTTCTCACAGGAGCCACCACTGTAGCCCCCCCGATACCAAAAACCAGGCCATGCAAACCCAATACAGCCACAAGGGCTTATTGCTGACTCATGGACAGCTTGTTGTCCTCTAGGACCCCCAGCTCCTTCTCTGCAGAGATGCTTTCCAGCAAGTCACTCCCAACCTTTACTGGTGCCTGGGGTTGGTTATTCCTCCCCAGGTGCAGGACCCTGCATTTGCCTTTGTTGAATTTCAGAAGGTTCTTCTCTGCCCATCTCTCCAACCTGTCGAGGTCTTTCTGAAGGGCTGCACAGCACTGGAGTACTGGCCACTCCTCCTAGCTTTGTGTTGTCAGCAAACTTGCTGAGGAGGCATCTACCCCTCCATCCAAGTTGTTGATGAACATGTTAAACAATACTGGGCCCAGTATTGAACCTTGGGGGACACCACTACTGACAGGCCTCCAACTAGACCCTTTGCCACTGATCACGAGCCTCTGGGATCTGCTGTTCAGCCAGTTCTTGATCCACCTCACTATCCACTCATCCAACCCACACTTCCTGAGTTTGCCTATGAGAATGTTGTGAGAGACAGTGTTGAAAGCCTTGCTGAACTCCAGGTAGACAATATCCACTGCTCTCCCCTCATCCATCCAGGTAGTTGTCTTGTCATAGAAGGCAATCAGGTTGGTTAAGCATAATTTCCCGTTAGTCGATCCATGCTGACTACTGATCATCATCTCTTCCATGTGGATAGAGATGGCTTCCAGGATGAGGTGCTCTATCACCTTTCCAGGGATTGAGGTGAAGCTGAGTGGCCTGTAGTTTCCTGGGTCCTCCTTCTTGCCCTTTTTGAATATGGTACATTGCTTCTCTGGTTAACCTTTGTTAAGTAGATAGCTCTGGAAGACATTATTAATAAATTACATCATGTTTGAGAATAGGAAGAGATCACTGTTAAATCCTGTCATTCTCTTAAATAATAACTGTCCTTATTGATCTTTATGTCTGAACAAAATTAAAATTATTTTTACTTTCTGTTGATCCATTAAATTCCATTCTGTGTTTATGGCAAATAGTGCAGTGTAAAAACAAACAAGCAAAACTGCACCACGGAGTATATATTATAACCTAAATTTATAAATATTGCATGCAGCATATTAGATTTTCAGTTTATCAGTAACAGTTCCTTTAAAACAACTGGATTAGTTCTTACAGAGTTAATGAAAAGATGTTTATTAGAATAGGAAATTGTTTCCCTATAACTGTCTCTTGTTTTCTTAGCCTCCTCCAGGAAGTGTGAAAATGCCTCATGTACCCAGTACCCAGCCAGCAATAATGAAACCAACAGAAGAACCACCTGCTTACACACAAATTTCAAAGGTTTGTCTATAACTTTCAGGCACTACATTCCTTTCAATTATAGTAATATAAATACACTTGTGGAGTAGTGTATTTTATAAATAAAAATTGTTTTCCTGATGATTTATGACAATGAAAACTGCCTTTAAGTAATCAGTTACTGCATGAATTTGTAATATTAGGTCGGTCTTCATAACTGGAGATGCTTAATTTTGGAAAACAGACTTGGAATATTTATTTTGTGTTTGTATTTTTTTAATCAATATCTAATGATGCTTATTTTGTTCAGGAGCATGCCTTGGCCCAGGCAGAACTGCTAAAGCGTCAAGAAGAACTAGAAAGAAAAGCAGCTGAATTAGATCGCAGAGAAAGGGAAATGCAGAGTTTCAATCAGCAGGGGGGTATGCATAAAAATGTTTTTTTTTAAATTACAGAAATTTCACTTTTTCTTATAAATTGATTTAATTTTACAGTGTTACTGTGAAACAGATCAAAGGGGGTTTATAACCTCTTCAGGAAAAGAGAATTAATCTCCTTTGGAACAATGCATACAGTGAATAAAAACTGGCCTGTGCAAATTTTCACAGCAAAAATTTTAACTGAGGCCTATGTTACATGTTACTCTCTACTATCAGCTATTTTTATTCTAGGTTAATATCCAAGTAATACTATTGAATAGAAATAGAGCAGTTTGAGAAGTAAAAGTAACTTCATAAGTAACATCTCTCTGATTTCACTTCTGTCAGTATTTATAGCTGTAGGAGAACTTTACTGTTTTGAAACATTTTCTTATCCTTTGGCTATGTTACAGACACAGTATTCTAGACAAATAGAAGAAAGATTTATTCTATTATTATTATTTTATTAATTTTTCATATGTTGCTTTGGAATCTTATAGTCAAGATCTGTATCTCATTTTGCCACAAACTGTAAGTAACCATCAGTTTTCATACTGCAATTTCACATATGAAATTTACATACTCTTAACTGAAGATACTTTGCTAGAATTAGATCTACAGGAAAAACTAGACTGAAGTTAAAAAAAAAAAACAACAAACCAAAACACTATGCAAGGTTGACTTTGTGCAATCTTTTCACTTGTATCTAGAAATGCTATGGTAAAGGTTTTTTGTAGTTATCTAAGCTGAATCTCTGAGTCTATGCTTGTATTGACTTGTGTTCTGCAGAATGTATACTCTAGTCTGTGAAGAGATTAGCATACAGGAAATACAAGTGTCTGATACTGTGTTGACCTTTGTGGTATACTCACTCTGTCACACAACTGTATCAAAATATATTGATGCTGTAGGGCATCTTGTAACAAAAAAAGTAGTTTACGCCATTTAAAGAGCTGCTTTTCTTCAAGCTTATGGGCTTTTAGGTAAAGCTTTGATGTAAACTGTATTAGGAACTGGTTCAAAGTGTTAGAGATATCCAGGTATTACAAATATCAGGATTCTGAGAATGGAGAATGTTTTTCAGTCCCCAGTCTGTGTTCTACAAAGTATGAGAGTATGGTGGGACTTATGGAAATGTGCATTTAAAAGTCAAGTAACTCTGAGAAAAATTGTTTTGTGAAGAATTCTCTTTTCTCATTACTTTATAGGAACTGTCAGATGCCTGATTAGTCTTTTACATAGATAAAATATTGTACTTTCCTTGGTCTGTCTGTACTTCATTGTATTTTATTTCTGAAGTTTATTTTTAGTGTTGTGTGAGGATTGCTAATAAAACTTTGGGGTTTTGGTAGCCCAAGTTATCTATACACGTGTGAACCTTATGTATAAAACAATTTGAACAACTCCAAATGCATCTCTCTAGTATACAGAGATTAAAACTGTATTATAGAGCACCTTTTTTTCTTTTTTCTTTCTGATTTGCAGGTAGAAAAAATAACTGGCCACCTCTTCCTGAGAATTTTCCAGTAGGTCCATGTTTCTACCAGGACTTTTCTGTAGACATTCCTGTAGAATTTCAGAAGACAGTAAAGATTATGTACTATTTGTGGATGTGTAAGTATTTTATTTTAAAGAAAAAACAGTGCCTATTTGAACTTGATACATACCTGCTACTTTGGCTTTTGCAATATCTGTAATGAGAGGTTTTTTTAAATTCAGAAGTCAAATGTTGAAATGAAATCGTTTTGGTAGCTTCAGTTTTAAAGGTATTGGATTATTTCATAGAAATTTCCATAGAAAAAAAGGAGGAGGATTACCCTAAGGCAGATTGGTTATAGTATATTGCAGTTTTCTGTCTTAAATATCCCTGTTGTTGTAAAATGAGCTTTCACCATTTATTACTTTAGAAAAAGTGTTACTGTTTTTAAAATCAGCTTTTATATTAAGAAATATAATTCACAATTTGTGTTAATAGACTTTTGAGTTTAAGAAGTGTAATATCCATTTGCTTTATAACAACATAGTTTTATACAGTTTAACATAGTTTTAGTCTATAGTGGAGACTTAATAGAATTTTAGTCTGTTTAAAAAAATAGTGTAAATTAAGTTAGCTGAAGAATCAGTCCATGTTACAACTGTCCTTTGTACACCAAGAATGCTCTACAGTCTTTGTAGGGTTAATTTTGCTCTAATTCAGGTGCTATGTTTTGACTGGAGAAATGCTGAATGAACCAAATGTAGAAATGCCATGACATTTGTTTCTTCTGCCTTGTCCAGTGTGATGAGAGCCTAATAAATACTCTGAGACTGATGAAATTCCAAAGATTTAGGTGCTTTGATGCCATTAATATATTTTTACCATAATTAAGGGGATGTGAATTTCAGAACTCTTCTGTATTTTTTTTCAAATCTGCATAATTTTGCCTGTTAATCTGGTAATCTTATTACTGTGATTGAACCATGTCATTGAAAAACATAAAATGAGCAGTCAGCATTGAAACAAGTGAATTCCACTTCATAGTAATCCACAGCTTTTTCTATTCATTGTTGGGTTATTAACCTTTAAGCAACTAGATCCACTGTAGAAGGTGGGACTAGTCACTCATAAATCTGACAGATATTTAGGTTTTATATGAAATCAAGTACTCCAAAATTCTAGGATAGTTACTAATTCTGGCCATTTGCTGGACTGAATTCTAAAAAGTGCTGTATGTTTCAAACATGAGGTGAAGTTGGGCAGCAAGAATTGGAATATTAACACTATTTTTCCTTCTTATGGCAATAAATAAAGGAAGAAGTGATATTATAGTATTTCAAAATGTATACGAGGTGTGCTCTTATACTAGCATGACAGATTTTCTTCCAGGTAGACTGAGATTTTTAACTAAGTCCTCTTGTTCTTTTCCTTCTTCAGCTTTTGTGCCCTCTGACTTAGGGATTACTCAGGGAGGAAAAAAGGAAAAGGGCATAATAAAGGAAAAGAAAGACAAAATCTATTTCAGGCTAAAAAAAATAAAAGGACTGAGTATAGAACTTCGTGCTTTAGGGCTGGCTGTTGAATCAATCCTTGTGATTTTTCTTTCTATGGGATTTAGCTCATATCATTAGAGTGGCTTTGCTTCCTCAGTGGAGACACTCATTACCATAGCAAATCAACCTGTTTCTCCTTGTTACACTACCCAACATTTTATTTCCTCTTCCAGAACTTCCTAGATTTTGTAAGGTCTAGGGGTCTGTGAACATAATCACATTTGGATACATCTAGTACTGCCTGCTCAACACTTTGTAAAGTAGTGTCTCGGTTTTGAGACAAATTTAGGAGAGAAACTCTTTGGACTGAGTCTTTCTCTCAAAAGGGTTCCAAAAACCCCCTTTCCACCAATAGGGAA